>VZTI01000930.1:113090-124223 GCA_013397865.1 Struthidea cinerea | reverse complement strand
CCCCGGGGCCGGCGCCGCGCTCCAAGGGCGAAAGGGGCGGGGAGGGGAGAGCAAAAACTCAGTGGAAGTGTTGGCTGTTAGGAGACCTCGGTGGGAAACAAGAGCTTGGAGGCTGGAAGCAGTGCGGTGCTGGGTGCGAGGGGCTCTCGGTGCACAGGCTCGGAAGAGGAGCATTCCCCACTCGGCAGCCTGGTAGCCCTCTGGCCTTAACTGCGGTCCTGAGGATGGGGCAGGGACCCGGCAAGAGCTGCAGATGCTTATTGCACCGTGATTTTTCTACAAGATGCATGTCTTGTACTTGCCTTTGCCTTTTATAATCAGCTGACACCGTGCACGTAGCAGAACTAGTCACAACGTTTGGCAGAAACATTTCCTAGTTTAGTATCAGCTTTTTCTCTCTGGGTGCCTTACCCTGTGTTTACAGTGCCTTCTGCAACACGGTCCGTCTTTCCGTACTGCTGACAGCACTGCGCTCTGTGCGGGGCTTTCAAACACAAAGCAGGAACTCGGGCAAATACGCAACAGGCAGTAAACAGGGAAGATATTTGGGCAGATAGTTTCTTGTTCAGTACCAGGTGGAAGTCTCTCATTTATCATTGTTATGACAACGGGGAAACAAAGTGTGATTTCTTTTTTCCCCCTAGAATAAACAAAATGGTAAACTAGACCTTTCCAACGTTTTATCTTCATAGAATGTAATAAATGGCATTTGAGGGGAAGAAGCATTTTCTCAGTCTGACGTACATCAAAATTTAGAGCAAAGACTGGCAGAAGGAGAAGGTTAGCTCATTAGTTTATGCAGTCATGAGTGAAGCTGGAAATATTTGGAGATAATTTGCCTCTGTTGAGGAGGGAGATAAGAATAGCTTTGAAACCAGTCTTTTAAAAGTTTGATTCCAAAAATGAAATATAATGCTTTAACAGAGATGTCTTTTCTAGTGAGTGAGTAATCACGGGGAAGAAACTTGGATAATGAGAACTGATTTAGGAAAAACGACCGACTAAGCCTTCTTTTAGAAAGTGGAATCTTAAAGAGACAGAAGGAAACTAAAGGAAACTGGCAGTGCTCAAGCCAATTGCAGACGAGGCAATGATGGTGCCATAATGGGCCGACCTGCAGAGTGTACAAGTCTTGCAAGACCCTAAAGAAAATTAGTGGAATAAATAGCAAGAAATTGCATTTCATGTGTGTGGGAAAAGAAAACACCACACAGTGTATCTGAGAATGCCTCTAGCTGTATCTCTTCCAGAGGCAGCAGTCAATGGGCCCAGCGCGGGGCAGTCTGGGACAGGCGGCATCTATCAGGTAGTAGGAAGGTTCCACCTCGAAAGGAGGCACAAATGTACACCAAGGGCATGTCCTTTCATCAGAAAGGAAATATTAGGAAGTGTTTCAGTAAGACATCTGTTTCCTGTAAGCCTTGTCCACAGGGACTGTAATAAATGCGTTTGGAACACTACTCTTTGGTTTTAGGAAGCCTGTTTTTAAATACTGATACTGTCAACTCTGCTTTGAAATTTGGATCCAAATGGTAACATGGCCAAGAAAGAAATTCTGTTTGGGATGCTACAGAGCAACAGGTTATATCGTTGATCAGTGTGAATACTTTGTTGGGCAGAAAACTCAAGAGCCTGAAAAATACATGTTACTGGAGGTTACATGGGTGTGCTTCAGTCTGGCAAGAGCATGACACTGATCTCATGTAGACAGCAGCGAAAATCAATAAACCTTCTAAAATTTATCTATTTTAACATAAAATGTACTCATGTAGTAACTCTGATTTGGAGGTCTCTATATACACACAGATGAATTAATCTCTGTCAGATGACTGCTCTCTATAGATTGTTCCAGCATGGAAGAGTAATAAAGCAAAATCTGATGAGGGAAAAAAAGTAAAGGAATGTGAATGGAAAATTACAAATTTAAAGAAGACGTATTGAGCAGCACATCAAAACCAAGAATGAAGATGACTTTGATTTGTTCATTCAGGCAGTGAAGAGAGCAAATAGAAGTTAAAACAAGTTAATGGAAAGGAAGTGCAGAAAGAGGAAATGGAGAACATCTGATGAAAAAGACAGACTCTGAATTGGGGAAGATTATTTAGAGAAAGTAAAGATGTCAGGGGAAAATCTATATTTATCAGGACCAGGCACAATTCAAAGGAGGAATTTGGTGTGCCTTAGGAACAAAATAATGTATGTAGATCAATTGCATGATCATTATGGAGGTGGACAGGGCAAGATTTTAATGATGATGCAGGAAATAAACAAAAAAGTGTTGGTTAAATACTTTTCCAAATTTGGGGGGGAAGGGAGGACATGAATTCTGATATGAAAGAGTATTTCATGGATGTTCATGGAAGTAGCTTGTTTTGTAGATTAACGTTTTGGGGGCAATAAAGTTTTACAACAATTTGAAATTAAATGTGCCGAACACTTACTGAGAAGATCTATAGGCTGTGATGCTCATTTTCAGCAAACTGGAACACTATGGATATCCCTGGCAATGGGAAGAATACTATTGTTCACCCAATATCCCAGCAGTATGATGATGGGTATCGTGGAGAGCTGTTGCCATTTAGTTTGACATCAGTTTTATATAAATTGCTGGATAGATCTCCTCAGTAAGCAAGTTTTAACAGCTAGTTTGATTCTATTCTTTTGTCTTCGTAGAGGATAAAACTTATCAAAGTAACTTGCCAAATAACGTTGTCAAAATGGATAATGGAATGAATGCATGGAGAAGGAAATTACTCATCCCAGACAGAAGCAAACTTATGAGTTCCCGTGGCTCCCTCAAGTGAGCATATTGGTCTGCATCCCAGGATGGAGACAGTCCCACTTACAAGAGTCTGCAGCAAGATCTTCAAGGAATATGTTTCTTTTGGGTTTGGAACTTGGCTGGAGAATCCACTTATAAGAAGGAGTGGTGGGAAGTATTTCAAGTACTGGTAGATCTTTTAATTTGTCTTTGCTTTCTTGAAGGATCTTTTGTTTACAGAGTAAGTCAGCTGACTTTGAGAAATAGATGTCACACAAGCCTGGCGTGATTCCCATTTGGAAAAAAAACAGGCTGCATTTTGTCTTATGCGTGTTTTCACTCATCGAAGTCCTAGGTAAAAAAAAAGTATTATTAAAAGCTGAGTGGCTGTTGAATAAATCCGGGCTGTAAGTTAAGGGACTTCTAAAGCCAGACTCTCCTGAGAGTTGAGAACCACTACACAAAAAGGGAACTGGAAGAATGGATTTCCTTGGCATATTTGACAGGCATGGTCTGGAATATAAGGGTACGGCTGGGAAGGCACTCGTCCTTTATTTTCCAACTAATTACTTGCACTTGTTTTATTTTGCAGAGAAAAAAATTGTGGTTGAAAAGAGTAAATATGAATACCTTCCATGTTTAAGCTTCTTCACAATAGATGCACTTCTGATGTTGTTCTGATTGCAAAAGTCTCCCTATGACTCTCTAGCAAAGAATGAACTGATGGATTAAGACCTGGATAACAATAGACCTCAAAAATAGTTATCAAAGGAAATAATCATGAAACAGCTGTGTTTTCAGAGGTATTCTGCAAGAGGCCTGATGGCATTAGACATTTCCAATAATGATCTAAAAAGCATAAAATCATTGCTGATTTGCAGATGGAGTTTGTCAATGCTAGGAGGACCAGTACAAATACCAATTAAGTCAGAGGAAAAAGTCTAAAGAAGCCAAGAGTGGTTGGAAAGACAAAGAGCAAATAAAAGGCTTTAAGCCAAGCTTGTAAAAGCACAGCTAATGTGACTTTGGGAGGAAAATTGGACATTCAAACACTGAATAGACCAGAACGATTCACAGACAATGTTGTTCAGAAAAAAATATGTAGAGGTGTGTGTATGTACGGGTATGTCTGTAAATACATCTATATAGGGCAGCCATAATTCAGAGGTTTTGGTTTCTTCATTACTGTGGAGGGAGAAGGTTGTCCTCTAGTCAACCTTATTGTGACCACTGCAATCTGTTTGCCCCTTGACTTGTAATTACCAGAAGCATATAGAAAACTCTCGAGGAATTTCTAGAGGAGAAAGAGTAAATTTAAGAGGCTGGACACCTGAAAAGCAAAGGGTTACAGAAGCTATAATAATTTACAATTTTTTTGGTTTTACTTAAGTTGTGTAACTGGCTTACTGTGGTGCAAAAGTATCATGCTTAGTCACATCCTTCTTTTCCTAAGACATCTTTACACCTGTGAGTTTGAGAGCAGCTAGGAAATGAAACTTTTGGGTTAATACCCTCTGGGCAGGTATTTTATACCTTCTTATTAGCTCAATGCCCAATAACAGTGTTCCACAGAGCTGGATCTGCTTGGAAGTGTGTTGAGAGAGGAGCTGTGTCCTCAGCTTAGAAATTATCTGTTCAGGGTGGTTAGGATGTGGTTAAAGACAGAAGTGTTCAGGCTGAACTTTGGGATGAAGTAGGTGATACTGAAATTACTTTGGGCAGCCACTTCATAAGGGATTAGTATTGCTTGAGACTGATCAAACTTAAATTGTAAAATTTTAGGTCATGCTCACAAGAGAAGCCCCCCACCTGGTTTTGTGAAAGCTGAGTTAGATGGGGACCACTGCTAAAATTCTATTTTATTTTGTTTTGTCATCCAGGTGTGAGAACTGGCTTTGTGTTTCAACTCAGTGGAAACCTCTCTTTCCTGAGCAGAGCTGAAGGTTTATGGCAGGCATTTCCATCAGTGTCTCTTAGTCACAGAGCTGTTGCCAGAATGCTCACACGGAGAGCAGCAGAGCCTAAGGGTGTGCGTCTACAGTGGTGTCATTTGACATAAATCTTGCTGCCGAAAGAGAAGAGGAAAGGTGCCTGTCCTTGTCTCTAGCCTTGTTCTTTTTATTCTGGGATAACTTCCAGCTTGTCTAACTTGAAAGTCAACACCAGCCCGAGCAAGAGAACAGAAGGAGGGTAAGGGTAAAAGTCCCTTTGATGCAAGTTTTTGGGGGGTGCAGGGGGAAAATCTTCACTGCAACTCAAGGAGAGACACAAAACAAGCCCTGTGCCCTGACACACTGCTGCATTAGCAGTACAGATTAAGAAATGAATTAAGGGGGAAAGTGAGAGACCAGATGGAAGAGAACAGAGTCAGCTAAGCGCACACTGAACAAATTCATCTGCTCACATCATCTCATGCGTTCGCTGCCCCCAACTGTGGAAAATGCTGGAAAGATCTGTTTCCCAGCCTGCTCTTCAGGCTCCTTGTCCCTCTGTCCGTAGAGCTGCACTGGCCATTCACACTCAAGGGTAACGCAGGCAGTGTAATGGTCAGTGCTGTCACTATTCCGTTGGTGTTTAGCCACCACCAGCAATGCCACAACTCTGCCTGCTATGGTTCTTGTCTGAACCCTTTGAGGCCCATATTTGTCCATTCCAGATTGGGAAGAGCTTTCAGCGAGGATCTGCAGAGCCGCTTCACTGTCTTCCTTCACACTGCTTTTCAAATTCCCTTTGTGCTGACCCACGCTATCCTGTGCTCCCTTGTGACCTTCATCCAGCTGAATGCTACATCTCTTCTGACCAAAAAGAAATCCTTACAGGGTGGCTGACTGATTTACAGGCTGGGACTTGTACATTTGAGCAAACATTCTTGTTTTGCTTAACTAGAAGTTAAAGGCTCTTAGTTTGATTTGTATTCTCCCCTTTGTTTCTGATCCTCCTGAGAATCTTGGCCCTGACCACAAATCCTGGAGTGTTCTTGATGGAGAGGATGCAAAGAAAATGGACCTATTTTTACAAAGGAATGAGATTTAGTTTGTTTTTTCACTAACTGTCTGCAACCTTTCAGCTAAAGCTCAAACCATCCCTGGCCTTTGAGCTCTGTGTGCTCACTGGAAAAGGTGAGTCAGCAGCTCAGGACTCAGAAACCACTTCAACCACTCATTAGGTTCTCAGCACTGTCACAATCTGCTCGTAGGGTTCCCGAAACAGTATAGAGGCAGGAGAGGCTGGTTCCACTTCTGTGAATGTTTCTGGTGTTCACCCTGGGCTTAGCAAGAAGGGGTAGACTCCTCCAAAACTGGAGGGCTGGAGGGAAATTTCAGTCCCTTCAGTACAGCTAATGGGATGGAAACATCCAGAGTGCAAGGCAGAGCCCAGGGAGCACACATGCAGCGGGAGGAAAGGTGGAGCTGCTTTGTAGAGGGTGGGTTTGGTGGTGGGGACAGGTAAAGGAGTGGGATTTGTCCCTCTGCTGAAAACTGTCCCTCCCTGCTACCTGCTCTTTGCCAGAATGCGAGTGGGCAGCTCTTGCCAGGGAGAACATCTGCTCTTCGCCACAATCAGCCCCTAGCTGCTGGCTCCAGCTTCTTTTGGGAAATGCACTGGAAATCTGCAATTTTGTCTTGAATTGAATGTGCCAAATAAGTTGATCTTCTATATATATTTAGTCTCACTTCACTGAAATAATATAGGAAGCTTGCTCTTTGTCAGCTTTGTTTGAGACTGCAGTAAACACGAAAACAGCGGAAGCCAAAAAGAACTTTATTCTGGTAAATCCAGTGGTCAGGGACTTGTTTAAAATACTTAGAAATACTGCTGTGACCAAAAACATGAAAGCCATACAAAAAAGAAGAAAAGAATGTTTCAGCAGGGTTCTTTAGAGTTTATTCTGTCATTAACTAAAGAGAATTAGGACCGTGTTTGAAAGGTGGAACTATGGCATAAGACAGAGGTAGGATAGTCCCTTTTGTGGCAGAGCAAACCCAGCAGTTAAGCAAACTGTGAAACTAAACCTCTGGACTTCATCTTAAAAATAGTGGTTTACAATAGAACCTGGCCCCTTGCTATGAACTCCTTGTTAAAGACAGTAATTTCACGGTTTCTTTTTAGGTTACAAAGCGTGTCTCAACTACAGAGACTAGTAATTTCTCTACCAATTTAAGAATCTTCAGCGCTGTGGCCACTTGGCAGCTAAGAATGTTAACTGGATCCCATAGGCCTTGCTGGGAATAGATGTCCTTCTGTAAACAGGGATTTGGAGAACTTCTTTTGCCCCTCTGTTTCTCAGGAGACTGTAACTATAAATTTACACATCTTGGGAATTTTTGGTGTGGTGTGGCAGTTAGTCTTTAGTTTATTGGCATCTTTATAATGTAGTAATGAATTCTTTTAACTCTGCTGGTTTCTCCTTCCTCCATCCTTTAAGTTAGTCCGCAGGAAGGAGACACAGGCAATGTCTTCATTCCTCCATGGTACTCTGATGCCTATGTTTCTCTTTTCCAGCATGTTTCTTCTAACCTAAATGACATTTTCAATTTTTATTCCCTGTTTTTAAAGTTGCAGCAGAACTGCATAGAAATTTTAGCATGAGTCATGTGTACTTTGCTGGACCATTAATCTCCAAATTGTTGTTAGTCTGGCAGAACACCAGAGAATATATCAAAATGATGGAAGATGAATTTAAGAGCAGTTGTAGCCAGTGTGCTGCTCTTTCCCTGGACCTTCGGAATTCTGCCTCTCTGCAGGAAGGAGCGTGCTGCAACCCCTGGTCCATGAGAGCTGCCCAGACAAGTGGATGAGGTGGTCCACAGGGACAGAGCACTGGGCTGTCTGCTGCTCTCTTGGTTTTTCACCAGCTGGGGAAATAAGGCTAATGGTGCTGACCTCTAAAACCTCCTTGGCAATATATGGGTGAAAAGCTCTGTGTCAAATTTAAGTGTTATGATTTTTTATTAGGGAAAGGCTGACAAAACTATGATGGAGGGCTGCAGCATTACCTGTTTTGTATTAGTTTCCCATATGATGTGGGCAGACAGTACTGCTGAGAGCTGGAGTCAGCTGTGAAAGCCACAGAATCAAGGGGAGCCTGGCAATATTGGGAAAGTATTGAGAGACTTGCTTGGTGTCTGTGTGCTGGGAGAAGGCTGGACTCATAAGACTGACATGAGAAAATGTGCACGCACAAAAGCCTCCTTGTGGGTGTTGTGCTTCCGCTCTGGGATAACTGCAGCTGTCCTGTCTCACAGGAGCTTTATGGGAGAAGCTGAGGTTGATGCCAGCCTTGCCCCGCAAGCCTGGATATAGGAACAGTACCAGGTCTCTGCTGCACTGGTGACGATGGTCTCACCCCGTACAGTCACAGGGAGCTGCTCAGCCTGTGACAGGCTGAAAACAGCTCCAGCTCTAACATTGTCAGTGAGATCTTGGTTGTAAACTATTTTAAATCCTCTGTGGTGAGTCTGGTAGTGACACCCAGGGACAGGCTTCACTGTTGCTCTCCAGGATTTCAGCATCCTCTGACTTCCCAAAGACTGCCACTGCTGCTGTGCCCGTGGATGCTGCGCCACAAGCTCCGAGCAGGAGACCTGGCTACATCTGAGCGGCAGAGCTGCATGGTTACCCCAGCAGCCCTAAACCTACTTTGCTGTTGTCATAACCTAACCAAACCAAAGAGACCTTTTCCCAGCTGCAATGATGGCCTGTGAAAACCAGGTCCTAGCACACCATGCCTGAGATAGGTGTGCAGCTGGAGGAGCAGCAATACTACAGCTGGCCTGGAAGAAATGAGAATGGAAGCGCGTGTGTGAGAGAGAGGAGGAGAAGAAGCAACAGATCAAGGAGCAAAACAATGGTCTGTATTGATAACCAAGGACGTAACTGACTGCACTAAAACTGGGTAAGTGCTGAAAAATGTGTTTGCGACAAGTCCGGCCGCCTGCGCCCTGATAAGCCTCACATGGATGGCTTGTCAGGAAAAGGCCTGAGTGCTGATAAAGCCGCTGTGCAAGCGAGTCCTTGGGGAACAAAACTGCTCAAATAACAGACGGATCACAGCAAGCTCACAGCACATCCTCTGTGCAAGTTGTCCTCCTCCTCTCCCGGCAAGCAGACGGACAGTGGGAGCTAAGGTACCCAAAATGAGGGGGGAAAAAAGGCACTGAGCAGCCACCTGTCCTAGATAAAAGGGATTTCCAGGCAAAAGGATCACCCTGTGGTAACCATTAACCCTGGAAGACGGCAAAAGACCTGCTCAAGCATTTGTAGCTTGTCACTGAAGAGGAGCCCAAGAGGTGCAGTGAGGATTTGACATTTGGCACCCTCGGTCTCATCTCACACAGGATCCTGCCAGACCACCTGGTTGAGCTTGGTGCCTGTGAGTATGGGGGGAGTGAGCATCGCTGAGAAAATGGGACTAAAACAATTTTTCAAAATGAACATCATCTTCCCGTTTCATAAGGTCATGTGCTGTTGCTGCATTAGTTTGCTTTATCATAGCTACATTAAAAACTTCTCCATTCTTAAACAAAGCTTTCCCATCTTTTTGCATTTATAACTGATAAGACCATCAGAGTTTAAGAAGCTTTTGTTTTGGTGTGATCAATGGTGCAAAAATATAATCAGGTCCAAATTGAGCTGTAAGAGGCTCTAAGGGCTGAAAAATACTGGATAAAAACATCAGACAAAACAGGAGGACAAGGAAAGTTCTCAGATGCTTTCAGTGATGGAAAGTGCAAAACAGAAACTGCTCCCAAGCACTTTGACTTCACTGTTCCCACCCAAAGTAAGTCGACTTCCCACATGCCTGCGTAAAGGCTGAGCAGGTCACGGCAGGAAGAGACCTACTGCTGAGAGTCATCTGAATAAGACCACTGTGGGAGCCCAGCCAGGTTATAAATGAAGGGTAGGGTCCCCACATCTTCTCTGAGGAGACAGCCCCAAAGAGTTACTGCACAGCTCCTATTTCTCCTTCAGCTGCTAGCCTTCATTTCCATGTTTCACATCTCTTTAAGTGAGCCCCAACTCTTTGGGATCAAATCCTGCTTTCGATTAGTGTTGTTGGCCTTACGAGCATCTGAGGTTTGAGTTGTTCTTCTCTTGTTTGGCTTTTTCTGAGTGTTATTGTTTCTCGTGTAAGATGGTGGTTTCCATAGATACCTTGGACATTATTTATTTTTCCTTCCTGGACATACAGTTCCTTCCAATGAATTTCAGAGCAATTTGCCACTTCTGCTTGAGGCCTTGGTTCCTTCATCCATATCACTGCTAACTGAGCATTTTAACACTGTTGTTCTAACATGTCATCTTGATAAGCTGCCTTGTTGTCTTTACACGGCTTTCAATCCACATGACGAAACTCCTGTCCAGCCAGTTTTAAATTCAAAAATGGTACATTGCATGTCTATTTTAGGATTTTGTACTGATAATTGTTGGAAACTTCAGCTCAGCTTTTCTCTGGTATGGGTAGCTGTTAAACAGAACAGTGTTTTGTTATTTTTGTTCTCCTCCCCCCCCGCCCCCCATCCCCTGCCTTGAGAAATGCTATCAAAGGACAAAGTCTGGCAAAGTATTCAGTATTGGTATGCTCCTAAATGAGAGCTCAGATAGCAATGACGTTGTTCTTTCAGACAGCTCTAGCGTGAGTTTTCTCTCTTTATCCTGTCTCCACCTTGTCCCAGAGGAAAGCGTATGTCCTGGATTGCAGAGGTAGATGCTAATGGCAGTCACTGCTTGGTATTTAGTGGTGAGAAATTTGAGCACTATCAGTCTCCCTAAATCCTAACAGAAGCAAAGTCTGGACATGGTGTAAGTTACTGCTTTCTTGGTTCTATTCTGCTCTTATCAGGCTATTCAATGCACAAGTGCGGCTGTTCTGCTGATTCAGCATCACAAGAAATGATGCCAGGGCAGCTCCAGGCCACACTTAAGGAATTACAAAGGAGACCATTAGAGTCACAAGTTTTCTCTTTAGCTGCTTTATAAATGGATTTGTTTTCTTTCTTGCTCATTTGTCCCAGAGCTGTTAATAAATAACCTTTTCAATGTCCCTGCTCCTGCAAGAGATGTGAGGAAAATGTGTGCTCGTGTGAACTTGCTGCAAGCTCTGCAGCTGGGCTGGAGATCCTGTGGCTGGAAGGTGGGCTCCGACTTGAGCTTGGGACCTCCCAAGTCAGAGGGAGAATGGTGCTGAAAGAGGTTAGGAAACACAGCGGCCCCAGGGAAGCAGCAGACCTGTAGTTCCTTTTTGCGTGGGCCCAGGGTGGCTGGACAGCAGGGTGGGCTGCTGTGACTGTCCCATGCTGCCTTATCCAAAATATTTCATGTTTGTATTTTGAAATATTTGAGGCAAGAATAGTGGGGGGGGGGGGGGGGGG
>VZTI01000930.1:88466-113032 GCA_013397865.1 Struthidea cinerea | reverse complement strand
GAGGGGGAAGAGTAATGGATAATAAATTGAAGGCCAAACTATGGCTTGATTATAAATGGGTTTCTTTTCCTGAGCCTAATTCTCCTCTCGGGATTCACTGCACATCCCAGTAATAAGTAATCTGAACTTTAGAGATTAATAGCATCCTGTGCCAGCCCATTCATCCAGCAAAACTCCTTTGCTGTTTTGTTACATGTCAGCATGAGGCTCCAGCCTTTTCAGAGTGCTCCTCTGACCATGAAAATTTAG
Organism: Struthidea cinerea; assembly: GCA_013397865.1. Lineage (NCBI taxonomy): Eukaryota > Metazoa > Chordata > Aves > Passeriformes > Corcoracidae > Struthidea > Struthidea cinerea. The sequence continues at coordinate 112,783 of VZTI01000930.1, read as the reverse complement.
ATTCATATTTTCCTTATTACCTTTGTAATTTCCAAGAAGTATTTCTTCTCTTACGCTCAGGAACTTTGCCAAGGCCTGTGCCCCTCAATAGCCTTTGATCCCATGTTCCTTCCCATTGGTTGTCACTAAAAATAGCACAGGGTAATTTGTTTCCTGCTATTTGAAATGGAAATTGTAGCAGCATGAGGAACAGAGAATTATATTCATGCCAGATATCATGAGCTGAATTCCCCTCATGGTTTGTGGGAATCCTAGTTATTAAAGCTGACCTCTGAGAAATCAGTATATTTTTCCACAAGGTCTGGACAGTGGATGTGCCCCTCAGGAAGAGAAAGGAACTATTCCAGCTGTTCCTTGTCCTGTGCTCTGCAATGATGAAGGGAGATAGCAGTGCTGACAGCTGGAGGTAAACGGGTGAGTTGGGAAGCGTTTCAGCAGAGTGCTATCTTTTTTTACACATGGAGCCCTATCCCTGAGCTGCTGAAAGGAGGCAGCAGGGCTGCTGCCCTGCCTGAATAGCAAGGGGTCTTTGCTTCATCTGCTAGGATGGGTTGCAAAGGGAAGGTGCCTACAGTGTTCTCTGCTGCAAATGGGGTGCTATGCATGTTAAGGGAAGAAAAACTCACTGGGTATCTTACAGGACTGAGAAATGCTCCTCTAAGACAGCAAATACCTGTGCTGGAAATCACAGTATTAAGGGGTGGCACAACCTGGGTATAGGCAAAATCCCAGGCACAGCTAGGCACTGCAGCTTATGCACTCGCATGCGGGACTGCTGTGGAACGGGCATCCTCCCCCAGGGGCCTTGCAGCGGCTCTGCTGATGCTGCACCAGCTTGGAACAGTGTTTGTGTGTCCGTGATCAGTCTCCAATGGTTTTTGGTCCTGAATGGGAAGTGAAACTTCAGGAGAAAAGCTGGTTGCTTTGCTGAGCAGAAATCCTCGGGCAGCACAGGCAGCAGCTCCGCTTGCTGACATGTGGCACTTTGGGCGGCTGTGCTGTTTATTTTGGAAAGCAGGGAAGTGAGCCCCTGAAAGCGGTAATGTTAATCAACACACAAGGTGATCCCAGGAATCTACAGTTCAGAGAAAACATCCTTGAGGTTTGGTGAGAGGCTTGGTGGCCTCAGCCCCTTTAAGGCAGGAAAGGTTGTCAGTGGAGAGGGCATACAGGAAAACTGGTGACTGCTGGGGCTGTATTTTGACATCGCTGGGGGTCAAAGTGTGCTGGGTGCAGAGCATGCTGTGGGGGGTTTGGATCTGTGCTCTGTTTCCTCTGCGGTCATTCCCTGTCAGAACCTCCCGTGGGGCGTTGCAGCATTTACAAAGCTCAGGACTTCTTGTTCTCCAGGAAGTTTCTGAACTTGCTGGCCCAACGTGGGTGTTGAAGGGGGGAGTGGTTGTTCTGGAGGCTGTTTCCTCTCTTTTTTTCGTGATGACTTGTACATCCCCCTCATGCATGGGTGGTTGATAGGGCACAGGGAAGGGTGAGCTCTACTGGGTTCGTGATGTGACTCACACATCACCCATCTTCCAGTGTAAGCAGTGGTCCTGCTGTCTTTAGCAGCAACAATAATTAAATAGTTGTACACAATAGATGCCTGGGGCTGAACTGGGAGCGAGGGACCAAAGCAACTGAAGGTTAGTGCCCATCGCTAGCCAGGATGCTGGAGAAAGAGAAGGGCATGGCTGTCTATATAGGGATGAGAAAAGCTGATATGATGGTGGATTTTAGTGAAAGACAAGGCAATTTCTCCAAACTGAGGGTGACCACCTCACAGTTTGCAATGCATTACTTCCAGCTCAAGAGAAATGTATGTTGAACGCAGTCTCAACAGAAAGAGAGAAAATTCTATGAGAGATTTGAATTACTATAAAAGTAATCCCCACTCATTCTGTGTCAACAACATCTAGTAGCTCTGAAAAGAAATAACATCACAAAATAAAAAATACTTGAGCTGAATGAGCAGAGTATTTAAAATATGGAAATAGGAATGCTAATAAGAAACAGCCCATTCCCTTCTTATTTTATTCCACAAACGCCATAATCCAACTGTTGGAAGTTAATTTGAAAATAATAAAATCTCTTAAAGATGCATATTCAGAGGCAAAAAAGGAAGATAAAATTAGTGGAAATATAAAGTTGGAAACTGTAAAAGATGGTCAAAAGAAGCATAAGGAAAAAATCATGGCCAGAGAGTTAAGAAGAGTAAAGAAGGATGTGAGGATCTTGAGCACAAGAGGAAGCCTGGCAGCACTGTTGGGCCTTTGCAACTCAGTGTATTTGAACTATCAATAATGACAAAGCTGAAAAGGTGTCAGTGCTTGACGCATCTTTTTTCCCCCCAGAAAGACAAATAAATGTCTTTACATTATGTGATAGTCAAGTACATTCGCGCAACAACTTAGCTGGTAAGCCAGGGAGGAGGGGATATATTCTGATGAAACTTCAAGCTTTGTAGGTAATGGCAATAAATCTTCTCCAGCTAAAATACAACTTTGATGGCTGGTAGCAAATTAATAATATTAGAGATTTCCTGACAGGAAACTGATGTAACCTGTAGATGCTAAAAAACTAGAAGCAGAGAAAATCTTCAGCCTTTTCTCAATATTCTGTGAGCAGACTGTCTTTCCTATGTAAACTATTTTAAACAAGATCACAGTTTCATAAACTTCTTGCACCTGCAAGCTATTTTGCAAGATTGTTATGGCTTTGGTTTTGAAAATATTTTGGAATAGGTATCTTAAGACTTGGCCAATCCTCTCAAGGGGTGGATGCCCGAGGAACCAATTACCTATTGCCATTCAACACACTTTTGCGATCTATCCTATAAAAGTAGTCAAAAAATTATTAAAGCACTTCCACTTGTTCACAAGCCTAGACTCTATGTCGTTTTCTTTATACATCTCGAACGTAACAGCGACAGTAACTGATAACAGTTTTCTCTTCTGGTTTGAAAAACCCCTTTGATGTAAGAATCCTAAAGAAATGAATATGAGTACAAGTAGCATACAGGCTCAGAGGCCCAGTAAACAGCATATAAATGTGAAAAATAACTGTCTAAAGGTCACTGTGCCAGCAGCATCCTGCCACGTGCTGGTTGTATTTAAAAATATTGAGTATCTGGGTCTGACGGCTGCAATGTAAGCCAGAAAAATATCTTCCTGCAGAGAGACTATTTAATGAGCAGGCATTGGGAAGACTTGGGTATAATACCAGGGAGATGGGCTGTGAGGCCAAGGTGGGAGGGGGTGTGAGTGCCTTGCAGAGAGCCAGGGAGGCTGAGCACCATCCCCAGCACTGCACCATGGGAAGGTCTCTGACAGGGGAACCTGCTTTGTGCATGGGTGAATGGGGCACTTGTTGGTGTGGCAGTCTGGGTCACTGGGGCTCGTGCCCAGAACCCCTGGACATCACCTCTCCAGCAGTAACTCTGCGCCGCAGGGCCATGGGGCTGCCCGAGCACAAAGCCCCTCTGTGCTGCAGGCAGCTGTGGAAGGGAGAGAAGGGCCTGTGTGCTGCCTGCTCCTTTGTATCCGTCTCTTGCTACCATTGCACAGCTTTTGCTGCCTCTAGCACCCACCAGCTCTCCAGGACTTCCACGTGCTTTTATTTTTTCCAGGAAAAGAGGGCTCATTCAATGTGTGTTGTGCAATTTCCCAGGGTTGTATCCCAGCCACAACACTAAAAGCAGTAAAAGGATGAGGTACTCCCACGCCAAGCACTGCTGTGCACATGGATAGCATATAGCAGGGTGGTTGCCATGGCTGAACTATGTCTGAACAAAACCTGGAGCTCTGCTGGGCAAACGAGGGAGCACCTTTGAACAACTGCATCTGTATCCCACAGGGAGAGCATATGCACTGCACTGGCCTTTGCTGGCAGTGTAGCTTATGAGTGCATTGTCCCCTTTTTGCTGACTCCCTGCCTTCTGAACCAAGGAAACGGAACTGGGAGAAAGTCCAGGAGCCACCCTCATCCTGAGGCGGGATCAGCTACAACAGTGCTGGCAGATAGAAATGCCATTTGTCTGACGACAACTAATGAGCCTCCTTTGCTCTTCTCTTTTGCAAACTTAATAATTCAATTGTTTCCATCTTTCCTCATAGGTCAAGATTTTAGGCTTGCCATCTTTCTTGTTCTCTTCTGGAGTTTCTCCAAGTGGTCTACATCTTTCCTGAAAGGCAGTGTCCAAAATTGGTCATAGAACCTCACAGGAAGATTTACCAGCTTTAGACGGAGCGAAAGATTACTATAAACTGCTGTAGCTGCCGCAACGATTTCTCTGGAAAAGCTACTTAACAGATTGCTCACCACACTGTCTTTGGGTTATGGCTCTTACCTAAATGTCATATTTGCTTTTGTCCTTAAGAGAGTTAGATGTTTTCACCAGGGTCTCACCTATTTGTCAAATTTATTTTCAATTTCAGTCCTATGTGTCAGTGTGCTTTGCTCCCAGCTTGGTGTTATCTCAAACACTCTTTATCTTGCAGCTCACTCATGCACAGGTACGTGTGCACATGGAACAGTTCAAGCTGCCAAGCTGTATAGCCTAAATTCATAGGAGTCTATGGGTTTTGAGACAGGTAGGGCTGCATGATTTCAGTATCAAATGTCTCTGAGAGACAGCATCCAAAAGACCCATTATACTGTTTGGATTATCAGTTTCACTGACACTTCGGTGTTTGTACTTCAGCACTTACAAGTATTTCATCTGGAAAAATATAACCCAGTAAAAGTGTATTTATTATTCTACATAGCACTACGAGGAGGGGCAGAAATCACACCAGTATTTAGGCCACAAACTTTGCCATATGAATAATTAAGACTCGGAGCAGAGTCTCCCACACTGTTCCATGTAGCAGTTGTAAAAAGTGATGTAAAATCCTGATCTGGAGCTTGAATTCTAATTTCAACATGCTGTGTGTCTTGCCCTGATATTTTGAAGTAAAGCCCCTTGAACCAAAGCCATTGACTTACTGTATATGTGCTCGTATGTAAATTCTAAGACAAACCTGAGCCTCTTGACAGCCTAAGAAAAGACTTTTCCAACATGCTGGCCTGAAACAGGTGGTTTACATTACTTTGCAGCAAAGTCTTCCTAGGTAACTTGGATACGAACATGTTTAAGTGAAAAAGGCAGATGAGAATGAGTAAGAAGTCAGTTGGGGACACGGAAAATTTCATAAAAGGGTTGATAAATGAAGCAGTGTGGATTTTCTGAGTGTTTATGCACTCAGGTGATTGGCTGTGGTGAGTCTGAAGACAAGAGGGCCTTTTGGGTAGTGTGCATCAAAGCCAATGCAAGTTCAGCAATCTCACAGAGTAATCAGTGAATTTTTCAGGCAACTGAAATCTCATTTCCACTCACCAGGAGGAGGATGTGTGTGTCCCCTTTCCATGCTGAACAGCAGCACTGACTGCTCCCATGCCCTTTCCCTACCATCACTGCCAGCAGAACTCCACAGACACAAACTCCTGCAGTTAGAAAATGTGCACAGACTGCATTTCCAGGGCCCCTCTCTCCTGGGTGGGTTTGCTGAGATTGCATGAGAGGTACTGGGTTGACTTAGCACTGCCTGGGGTGGTGGATGATCATGTTTCTGAGGCAGTGCAAGTCCCCACCTCACTTCATTTAGGCTGGGACTGTATCATCTCCTGTGGAATGGGTTCAGTGCTGTGCAAGGCCAGCCTCCTTGCAGCTCTGGTCAGAATGCTCAAGAAAAATGTAAGCAAGTAATTCTGTGTGCAGAGAAGTGCTGCCGGACTCTTCAGGTAGATGGAAAAGGCTGGAAAAGACAAAAATCCAGAAAGGATAATTTCTTACAAATTGACTAAGAGAATAAATTCCTGCAGGACTGAGCGTTGCAGAAGTTGTGAGATAGAAGTGGAAGGCAGACAGAGGGAATAGACTGGCAATAAATAAATTAAGGTTGAAAATGGGACCATTCCTGACCACACAGAGGAGTGCTGAGGGGATAAAGGTGGTGGTGGGAGCTGTCTCTGTCAGTGTGGCACTTGTGCAGTGGAAGACGGATGGTCTTGCAGTACAGCCTCTTGTGATCCCTTCCGTAACAGACTGAGCATGAACATCCAAATGAAAGATCAGACATCAGCTTTATCTGTTATGCTAAGTCTGGGCATACAAAAATATTTGTATTTATTAGAGATGATGGGTCACAGTGAGATTTTCTGAACCAAGCATGGCTTTGGTCTACGCACAACATCTTTTCTGCTTGACATTCCTAACGTCACTCCTTAAACAAGCCATAGTCTCTCCTTATCGCATGTCTAAAAGCAGCTGGTTTCCTGATTCCTTTTACCTTTTGTTACTAAGTCTTGTTTGGTGAGAAGGATGTTGAGGGGGGACAGCCTTGGCTGTGAGTGACATCTCCTGGCACGCAGAGGCGCCAGTGACTTAGTGTAGTGCTGGCTGGAGGGGTCATTTCCTATTTGTCTTGAGCTCTGGAAGACACAAGGGTCAAATCCGCTTCCTTGCCTCCACACAGAGCTGCCTCCCACGCTGGTGTGGTCCTTCCTGGTGATTCACTCAGAGAACAGGGTTTCCGCAGCAAAACTGCTGCTACCTGGAGTGACTGACAACATCCTCCCAGTTCTCTGTCTTGGAGACAGAAACGATGTTAAATCTGTTTATGTTTTGGGGCCATCACTGGATGGAACCAGTGGTAGCCCCTATAAAAAAGAAAAGTGACCAAAATTGGAAACAGACAGAGATGCCTGAGCAGCTGGGCTGTGCTCCAGCATCTGGAGAGTGCTCAATGCCCGTGCAGCCGGGCAGGGCTCCAGCACCAAGCCGCTCTGAGCTCTGAGCGAAGAAAAGCAGTATCATTTCTATGCCTACTTATGGCCCTACGGGATGTTTTAGTCACTGCACACAGTGGGCAGTATGAGAGAAAGAGTAGAGATCTGTCTCTACTTGGATTCTGACTGGGCACAGGGACAGAAGATCGTGCCTGCTTAATCTTTAGCTAAGGAAAACTGCTAGTGGAAGGAAAATCCTGGGGCCTGGAAGTCAGTCAAGTACTGCTCCACTTGGTGGACACTGAGGAGTGTTTGCATGGCATTCAGTAGTGCGAATGTGAAATTCAAAGGAGCTGGAGGAAGCTGGAATAACTTAATTCTTTAGCCCCTGCAGAACCTGCAATTACACCTAGAGCTGATGGAGGTAACCAAGTGCACAGAAAAAGGAACATATTGAAATACCTCACCTTTCTGAAGAAATGGCAAGTGAATTTTAACTACATTGAATTCTTTAAATGGATTTGCAGTGTTGTTTTTTGGCTTAGTTTTTGTTTGGATTTTTCAAAATAAGTTTGTCTTTTTTAAACAAGTTTGTCAAGTCTGTACACTGTGAGTGCTCTTTGGAAGGTTATTACTTTGTTACACTACCTTCTGGATAATGCTTATCATCTCGTACCTTTTCTTGTATGAAACATTTCAATGGTAGCATTAGAGTTGACAGAGCTGGATGGTCCGGTATGGGATACAGCAATGAAGTCACCTCTCTACAAACCCCAGAGTCCTGAAAAGTGCTCATGATACTGAACTAAAATTCAGGCAAAAGTCATATTCAGAGTTAAGAAAATAATGTGCCTCGGCAAAAAAATTTCTAATCTCAGGCTACAGGTGGGATGCAGACAATTATCGTTATGCCTCTGCCTTCAGACAAGGGACTTCTAGCTGATAACTGGGATGGTCCATTACAGTGAGAAAAATGTTCCTGTTTGCTACCAATGCTGGTACTTCCAGACTGTGGCTGCTGAAAGATACAGCAGGCTGACAATACCCATCACGACAGGAAATCTGAAAATCTTAGAACTTGTGCGAAGTCACACATCCTTCATTCCTATGGCAGCAAACACATCAATCCGTTCATGGTTTCCTCTAGGCAAGATCTCAGAGTAAGGGTGGCAATAATTATGTGGATGTGCTGTGCAACTGTCAGCAGCAGTTTCAGTTTTTAAGCACACTAACTTCATATCTATACTGTGCAGCTAATTTTACATTATAGCATCTGTTTTTATTCATTTTTCTAGGGTTAAAATAACTTTTGTTCAACAGACATGCTCAGTGCTATCATAACCTGAGCCAACTACTCTCTCCAATAAAAAGAAAGGTCTCCCAGCCATCATGCTCTGCTGTTTCTAATCACTTCAAGACCTGAGTTCTGGGCATTTTTGAGTAGAGTTGGATAAAATACATTCTTATTTCCTACTGTCTGGTATGCGCACTAGACTATTTTTTTAAGCTGCATTCTTGGAGATATTGGCAAGCATGCTGAGCCTCTAACAGGCACTCACAAAATGCGAGCATTACAAGCTTCCAAATTTCACGGTTAACCTTGGCAGATTTACACATGAGAGCGAGCACAGAGCTCCAGGTCAGTGTTACATTCCCGATGGCCCTGTCTGCAGCATCTTCAAAGCGAGCTCTCCTGGCACTTTTAGGTTTCATTTTCTCTCAGAAGGCAAGCAGCTGTTATTTGTCTATAGTTTGAGGTTTTCAGAGGTGCGTTGCTTCTTTTCACTTGGCCTAACTTCTGAAAATAACTTGAGGATTTAGGGTCACTTGTAAGGCCAGGTAACACTATATAGTTCTGGAACCCGGGACCACCCCTCACATAAAACCAGAGCAGCTAGAAGCTGACCCTGATCAGAACCTGAATGCTTTTCATTTTTGCATGCATGACATGAATTGCCAGGATGGATTTGGAGCACTGATCTGGCTCTGAAGGTCTGGAGACCTCTGGAACCCAAGTTCTGGCATGCAGATGCAGAGCAGGTTCAGTCACCTTCTCAGAGAGTGACAGTAGTTGATGTGGTTGCCTGTGCTGAGGTACTGCCATCCTGAATGACCTGTAATGTACTTCTAAACATCTCCTGGAGTATTTGTGTACAAGGAGAAGAGAAACTAGTTCCCATGCAAGTCAAATTATCAGTGCTTTTGAGTATGGAGCATCACTGTTGGTAGAAATGGATTTCATGTCATAGTGGGAGCGAGTATGTCCTCTAGAGCTATTTGTTCATTTTAAGTGTTGAATTTACATCAAAGTTATAAACCTGGAAAATACACTGATGCCCTTTCTAGAGCTCCATGTAGTAAGTTGGTATTTTATTAAACAGTTGCAAAACCGGCCAAGTCTAAGTTGTGAGATGAGGTTTTGACTGTGGGATATGTGAAGGATTATCCAAAGCAGGAAAATGTGAAAGACAGCATCATGCTAGCCACTAACAAGTGCAGGTATATGTATATTGGTTCTAAAAGCTCAAATGACATATTGGTTGTGAATGATTTTCATCAGCCATAAGTGGCCTTTTTTACAGAATTCTATTGCTAACCATGTATATTAAGACACAAAAATCTTAATTTGTTAGACAGGTTATCCCAAATATGCCTGTAACATTTAAGGAATTAGAGTGGTACAAGTTCTGCAAAGTGTGTGATTTATAACCATATTGTGCCAATTCTGCAAACACAGGCCATTCATAACCTGATGGGCAAAGGCAGATACTTCACAGTGCAAAGGGACTGCAGGAACGTGCCAAAACACATGGCTCTGGGGTAAGATGGGCTACTGGGACACTAACATCCTTTTTCTGATCTAGTCACAGGTACCAAACCAAAGATGTCCTCGACAAGAACGATTCTGCTCATCCTGGGTTTCCTCTCTACTTTGGCTGTAATTGCTTTAATTGCTGTAGCAGTGACCCAAAACAAGCCACTTCCGAAGAATATTAAGGTATTACAAGCTGGTACCCTAAGAGGAAAACAAGCTGGGGGGTTAGGTGTCCATAGTGCTCATGGACACGTTGCTGCCCTTGCTGGCTCTGGCTAACCTCTTTTTCTGGCTCCATGCACCTCAACATCTTGTTTTACATCTTCATGGTAAAACCAGTTAGAGCTTCACAGGGAATGATCTCTTAAGTAACCAGTCCCAACTTCGTGGTTTCTCTGCTCCTGTTTCCTTTGGTGAGAGTTTTGCACTGGAGCTCTACTGAGGGGAGCAGTGACACGCATTCCCACAGCTGCCAGGCAGATGGGCTGTGTGTGCCTGGTGCCCTGTATGCGGAGGCCAGCACACACTGGGTCTGGTTTGGTGCCTCAGGCGTGGTAGTGACTCTGTTTTGCCCACAGTATGGGATTGTGCTGGATGCGGGATCGTCCCACACTAACCTCTACGTGTACGAGTGGCCAGCAGAGAAGGAGAACGACACTGGGGTGGTGAAGCAGGTGGAGGTGTGCAAAGTTGAAGGTAAGAGGAGAAGAAGGAGCTGGGGAAGGGGCACGGGATGAAGAAGAGATAATGTAATAAAGGGGTGAGGGCGGAGAAATCTAGAGGAAGAGGCCAATAGTAGAAACAGTGTCACATCTGTCAGATAACGTATACCCCACTGCTTCCCATGGGGAGCTGTATGTGCCCAACCTTCCTGGCAAGAAAAATAGATCCACTTTTTCCTTTGTTTTTAGGATGCTTGGAATGAATTGCTTTCCGGAAAGAACTACACCAAAGAATGTACTTAAATAAATAAAGTGTCTGCATGCACTTTTGCTGAAGTGTTGATGAAGGCAATGAGAGAGGAGAGCATGGTTTGCTCTTTTTCAAGGCTTCTGTGGAAGCTATGCACAGGGCTTGTGGCTCAAGGTTGCTCAATTTATGCGTGTCATGGCTTATTTTTTTATTCTGCTTAATTGCTGTGTAGATACTGTATGGTTTAGGAAGGCATAAATGAAGCCTAGGGGTGCACATGACAAGGAAAAGCACAGACCACCATAGATCGCTGCATTCTGCGGGGATCAGAGGTGTTGTCAGACCTGCCTGGGGTCTTTTCAGGCCTCTGCAGTGCAGGGGAGAGCCCTGCTGTTACCAAGCTGCTGGGATAGCTGCTCGGCACTGCAGCATCCCACGTCACGAGCAGCACGCTGAGCATACAGCAAGCTGGAGCAAATGGGGCTTCACTGCTGCCATGCAGGCCCTGGTCCTGGGGCAGTCCAGGGAACCACGGGACACATGGCAGAGAGGGACAATGATTTTTTCCTTGGGTAAGCATAAGAAGCAATAGCTGCAAAAGACCCAGTGTTGCAGTGTGAGTATAAAGTACACAAACAAATGACAGCATCTGCCCCCGGAGGAACCAGCATAGAAGGGTCAGGGATTTTCAGGCGCAGCTCCAGGGTACACCCAGGCAGACTCAGAGAAGAGACTGCAGATGTTCAGGGCATGCTAAATAAATGGTTTGTCTCAGCCCTCATTGTTAGTTCATAGCCTGCTTTGCAGAGAAAGGGCAGCAGATGCTGGGCACTGTCACCACCCACCAATTGCATTGGGCTTAGCTGGTGCTGCAGGGTTTCTAAAGCTCCTCAGGAACAGGGTAGTTGCATCTGATTCTGCTGCCTGTGATACAGTTTAACACACCTGCTCATGACAGCATTCTGGGGCTATGTTGGAGTCTACACACTGAAGTGTCTGTACTTCTTGCAGGCCCTGGGATCTCAGGTTACTCCCATGCCACAGAGGAGGCAGGTCCCTCTCTGGCACAGTGCCTACAACAAGCAAAAGAGGTGATTCCCCCAGCACAGCACAAAGAGACACCCGTCTACCTCGGAGCAACTGCTGGCATGCGGCTTCTCAGGTACTGCAGGGCTTGTCCTTCTCCTGCAGCACTGCACCTGGGATCGCCATGGATGCGCAGTGGGGGCCTCTCGGGAACAGTCCTTGGACACACTGCCAGCCCACACTGTGCCCAGACACCCTCCTGTGCTGCTGACCTCTCTGAGCCCCGAGTCCCCTGGACCTTTCCCTTGCTTACCGCTCACTCCAACCCTCCATCGTCTCCTGCATCCACATGCAGCACAGAGACACCGGGAGATCAGCAGTGCCCAAGCTGATGCCTAGACATCCCCACAACAAAGGGATGCTCAAACATCCCCATGGTCTGCTATTAGGCCTAACCCAGGATTTTTGAGCCCAAACATGTTGCAACTCCCCACAGAGGGCCGTAAGAGGCTAAGGTAACTTTATAATCACATCCTCCTTTAATTACAATTAGTGATTTTCATGAGGGTGACCCAGATCTGTCCTGGGTAAGACAGGGAACTGATCTTAGGTATATATTGCCTGGGAAGTCTTCCTGGGGATACCTTCTGGATTTCTTTTCTAATGGTGACAGTAAAGAGTGAGAGGAGTCTCCACAGTGCAATTCCTATCAGGACACACGCTACGGAACAAGAGCTCTGGTCTCTGCTCCAAGTATCTACCACTCTCAGCTGCAGGGTCTGTGAGTGTCAGAGCTGGTGGCAGCTGTGCTGTCAAGGTGTGACAGAGAGGAGCATGGCCAGTTAGAGCTGGATGACCCAAATGAATGACCATTTTCTTATAATTGTCACTTGGTGGGGAGTTGCAGCCTGCCAGCTCAGAATAAAGCACATAGACTACTGACAGCTGTCAGCCAGAGTCACTCCATCCTTTCTTCCGTTCATCCAGGTTGCAGAACAAAAGTGCAGCTGACAAAGTCTTGTCCTCAGTAGAAAACACACTACGCTTAGCTCCCTTCAACTTCCAGGGTGCCAGAATCATCACTGGTCAGGAAGAAGGAGCCTATGGATGGATCACCATTAACTACCTTCTGGGCAATTTCAAGCAGGTAGTATATCTATAGCAAGTACGTCTGAATCATTGTCTTGCAGCACTTTGTAAGTCACGCCTTGCAAGAAGGTGTCACAGGCACTATCTTGCCTTGTCAGCCATTTACCAGGGATCAGGAAGCTGCACATGTTGCCTCAGCAGTTGCTGTGAGTACATCCTGATAGTGGTATCAGGATGCACCACTACAGTCAGGCTTCAAGCACTGAAATAAAACACCAGCATCTTCAATAATTGTGCTTGGGTACAGCATCCTTCCCACTTCCTGATCTAAAATATTTCTGTTTCTGAAAAGTTTGACTATGATTCTTTCCTGTTGAGCTTATAAATCTTCTGAGAGCTGAAACAGTAAGTGGACTGTTTTTTCTTATAACAGTGGTATTAGATTTCATATTCTTTGCCCTCCTGCAAACACTTGGACATGATCCATCTTCTGTATTTACAAGCTTGCATTTTTCTTATATCTTGTTCCAGCTCTCATCTCATGCACCCTCCAGGACTTCCCATGTTTCTTGTGTTCTGTGCTTCTGCTTCTCTCCTCATAGTTCTTTCTCTTTTTCTTTTCTCCAAAATAAATCTTCTCCATGCCCAATAGATCTGATTTACTTTGATTTTTTTTTTTCCCCAAGTCTGGCTGGAAAAAGCTTCTACACTCCCTGACATCCTTAAGTGAGACATCAGGAGCACTAGACCTTGGAGGAGCCTCCACACAGATTACCTTTGTATCAAAGGACCTTTCTTCGGAGTCCCCAGAGAACCAGCTGTACTTCCGTCTCTATGGCAAGGATTACCAAGTGTACACTCACAGCTTTCTCTGCTATGGGAAGGACCAGGCTCTGCAACAGAAGCTGGCCAGAGACCTACAGGCAAGTACATCTACACCTGTAATTGAACGCAGAGATCCTGGGCCCTCCCAGCTTCGGGATACTGGTGCGGTAAAAGTTGCTGTGACCCAACTCACCTCTTAGTCTGGGTGAGGGAAATGTCATTGTTCTTCACACAGACTGGGCATGAGGTGCCCAAAGAGGTGACAGTCAATACTTTCTAAAGGAGTACCAATTTGAGATGCCTTGATTCTTGGGCATGGGGTAGCAAGAGAACTGCTTTTAACTGGAGTACTCAGGGGAGGTGACATTTTACCGTCTCTGAGAAACCCAAGTCAACAGCGCAGCTTCACAAACTGTGACTTAAAGTAATTTGCCCAGGGTCCTACAGGGAGGCTATGGCAGCACCCACATCTTCCACTGCACAACCAATGCCTTAAGCCATCCTCATCCCTTTGACCTGATGTGTGCACCTTGATGTGATGTACTGTGACAAGTGCCACCCTTCCTTGTGGTTCTTTCCCAGGGTTTTTCTTTCCCCAGCTTACTCTAGAGCAAAGTGTAACAGCTTGAATTGATTTTTACTTTCAGACTGTGGAGAACAGCAGTCTCCTCGACCCATGCTTTCACCAGGGTTATCAGAGGACTATAAATATAAGTGACTTCTTCAAAAACCCTTGCACATCAGACAAGAAAAAAGAATTACCTTTCAGCCAGCTGTACATAGAGGGAGAGGGGGACTATCAAAAGTGCCGAGAAAACATCCAGACACTCTTCGACAAAACCAGTTGTCCTTATTCCAGTTGCTCCTTCAATGGGATATACCTACCTCCACTACAAGGGGATTTTGGGGTGAGTCTTCACTCATTCTTCAACTCTCTATTATCCAGAATGTCAGCAGAGCAGAAATTCAGAGTAATGCTAGAGTGCATTCTTCATGATTGAGGCAGGAAATCATTTACAAGATGGCTTTTTGGACACGTAACTACAAAAGTAGTGCTGCACTTGCTGTGAGGACAGACATGTTAGGAGCTACCCCACTGAATAATGGCCTACCTGTACTGGTCTGTTCCCATTCTAACTCATCTCCTTGGGGTGCTCTATGTACTCACTTTTTAAGCTGTCCTTCCTGATGTCCAGCACCAGAGGCAGGAGAGCGTGCTGCAGGCAGGAGCACTGCTCCTAAAAACCTTGAGTCCTGAGGTCAGTGGTGGTACCAGGTCTGAAATTCACCCAGCAGTATCTGAGTGCTGCTGAAACCAGTCAGCTCACCTGTCTGCTTCCCAGACAGTGAGGAGACAGTGCACACTCTGAACACACATTATGTGTGGCACCATGCTGACCATCAGTCCTAGAGCTGCAAGACCTCAGTGATCGTGAGGCTTTCCAGGGAACTGCTAATACACCCTTGTCCTGGTCATAAGCTGCCACTTACCTACCAGCTACTGGCCACGGTCAGAGATGGGGTTTCTGGACTTTGGATTGTATGATGGGGCTCTGTACAATCCTTTCAGACCATCACCTCTGCTCTTTGTGGTGACGTTGGTTGCACGCTCATCTCACTCAGTTGCCAAAATGGGATCATGGCTGTGATGGCAATCGGTGTGTACCACTGGCACACTTAAAGGAGAGAGCTCACAGAAGTTCTTCGGGATATCATAATTCCCACCTCCATCTCTCAGCAGCTCTGAGGTGTATGTCTCAAAATGACATCGCTCTTGAAAATATTCCTGCTCTTGTGTGCATGATGCTTCTTCTTATATTTTTCTATCTATAAATAAACTCATTTTCTTTTGTGGGATTTGTGGTCTAGTCAGATTAAAAGAATCTTTCTCCTCCAGGCTTTTTCTGCTTTCTATTTTGTGATGAACTTTTTGAACCTGACCAGTGAACCAAAGCCTCTTGCCCTGAACAAAGTGACCAGCGCCATTGAGAGCTTCTGTGCCCGGCCTTGGCAAGAGGTGAGTAGTGCTTGTTGCAGTAGACTGGGGCTCCTGAAACTTTTCTGTAGGATAAATAGCTGGGGGTTAATTTCCAGAGCAAGATGGGGAAGAACCCCCCAGCACCCGCAGTGGATGCTCAGGCACAAGCTGGAGCAGCGGGAAGACGTGTTTAATAGTCTGGTGATTGCCTCCTTCCCTAGGTGAAGACAGCATATCACCACATCAAAGAAAAGTACCTGAGTGAATATTGCTTCTCTGGAGCCTACATCCTCTCTCTCCTGGAAAATGGCTATGAGTTCACTGAAAATAACTGGCAAATGATCCACTTCCTGGGAAAGGTGTGTTTCGTGGTGGGGAGGGCTCTACCCCAGCAGTTCTCTGCAGCTGCTGCCGCACAGCCTGGCCCTTTATCCCCAGGGATGCCACTGCCCCAGCAATGCCACAGGCAGACTCCCAGCACTGATTCTGCTCTTCTGTTTCAGATCGGCAGCAGTGATGCAGGCTGGACCCTGGGCTACATGCTGAACCTGACCAACATGATCCCTGCAGAGGAGCCAGCCGAGCCCCCTCTCTCCCATGGCAGCTATGTGGGGCTGATGGTGCTGTGCTCCCTTGTGCTGGTGTCCGTGCTCCTGTTCGCCTGGCTTCTCTTCCACAAGCCCAAGTGCCTGCAGAAGGGGATTGTTTAGGAAGAACCTGAAGTGGAGAGGAGCCGTGTCTTCCTGGTTGCTCAGGGCTAGGAGACCCCAGCAGAGCAGGCTGTACTGCAGAGTCCCTCTCACTGAAGCTACTGACTGTACAACAAGGGCATTTATTTCTTCTGAATCACACTTGCACTGACAGATGTTGGGACATCAGGCTCGCCACCTTTTCTGCCAAGGACAGACAAGCTGGTGTCCCCTTCTTGAATGGGTCGTACTTTCATTCAATGAAACTTTGCTGCTTGTTGGTTTCTGCCTTGTGCACAGCATTATGAAAAGTGGCAGCAATCTTTGGGAGCCAGTGCTCCTGCAAGGGTTATCTCAGGGTCACACATCCCACTGAGCTCTTGGGAGCTATCACATACAGGGTGATCCTGCTCCTTCTCCACTGAAGCTGTTCCCAAGAGCCCTTTCTGCACCAGCACACCTCTGCTCACCTCCCTGCGCCCTGAGCTCTCACAGCCCTACAGCCGGGTACAGCACTTGCACCTGGTTGGCCCCTGAAGGTGGGTCAGGCTCCCAAATGCCACTCTGGGAAAAGAAGGGATGAGGATGAAGAAACTGAACATGCTTGTGGTCATCAGCCCTTAGCTGGGTTCTGTCGGCTGTCAGCTCCTTTTGCAGGTGGCAAAATGCCTTTTTCCCACGTCTTCCTGATGTTGCTGGACCAAAGCTGGCTCACTGTTGCACTGAGCCATTCCTGCGTCCCTAAGGCACATCAAGCCACAAGTTCCCAGCCAGGCATTGCTGGTTTTTGTAGGAACAGCTTGTATTGGCCCAGGTTCCTTGACCAGCAGTGATTGCTTATGCCTGCAGGGACTCCGGTGTGATCAGTGTGCCCTCAGGTACAGACCCACTAAAGCAATCCAGGGTCACTGTGCTGATGACACAGCAACCTCCAATCTAGGGAAAGTGTTTATTAGCTAATGTTCCTACAGGCAGCTGGCAGCAGTTAACCAGCACGAGTATGCACAGAATGAACCACTCTTTCCACCAGCAAAATTAGTGAAGATTTGCCTTTCCTTCCATCATGGCATAGGCTTATCCTATGGCTATAAGACCCAGGGCTTGTGAGTGCACGTACTGCAGCCCGTCTTCTAGCACACAATGAGGACAATGCCACTGATTGAGTTTATGAAACGCTTTCTTCCACTTCTCCATTTCTTGGTCCAAAAAAAAAGAGAGGTAAGTCAGAAATCCATTTTTGTAAAAACACTCGGAAACCACTGGTGCCTGTCTACCTCCCACAAAATCTCGGAAATCTCTTCTCCTAATGACCTGTAAATGTGGAGGCCAAAAGGAAGCAGATATTGTAGAGAGGAAGGCATAGCAAACACACACCTGTTTCCCCGAGCAAAGGTGTAGGCAGTGTGGAGGGGATCAGGATGTGCAACCCCAATAATACCTTCCCCTTTAGGCAAGCACAGACACATAGATCTCCCAGCCTGTCCCTCTGCACAGTCCAGGCTGGAAAATGTCACCCAGTTATTTCTACTTTATGCCTGGAAGTAGAAGCTCTAATACATTGAAGGACCTAAAAGTAAGGGAAAAATCTACCCTGTCCTAAGATCTTTGGGCAGATCATTGTTCTTCTAAAAATCTGTGTCTTATTTTTGCTCTGAATTAGCTGGCTTCAGCTTCTGTTGGATCTTGTTCTGCCCATTTCCAAAAGACTGAGTAACTCTGCTATTAAAATCCCTTTTTCCTTGTTGGTGCTTGCAAGTTGTCATTATATCATATTAAATAGATTGGTTTTCAATCTGTAAAGTGCTCTGTGCTGACCTCGCTTGTAGCTCTCGACTCCACTTCTTTTAAAAGTTTTACATCTTTCTGAAACTTGGACACCAAATTTTTCAGCAGTGAGTGGTAGTAGAGCCACTAATGGTGTATATATCTGGTTTTGATCTAGACTCTGTGTTCCCCATTCATATATCTCTGGTCCAGGTCTGCCCACTTAACAGAAAGGTTTTTGGCTGTTGAGTCCAGCTGGACTATTGCAACTTGGTCTTTTTTCCCAGTCATTGCACTTCAGAACATCCT
The DNA here is from genome assembly GCA_013397865.1 of Struthidea cinerea. NCBI lineage: Eukaryota > Metazoa > Chordata > Aves > Passeriformes > Corcoracidae > Struthidea > Struthidea cinerea. The sequence continues at coordinate 94,614 of VZTI01000930.1, read as the reverse complement.
CTGTCTCACATCCTACATCACTGTCTCTCAGTAGGAGCCATTTTGCCTTCTGTGGGGCTGCACTGAAACATGTGCTATTCAAAGAATATTCCCCCAAGCAGTTATCCCGTTCAATCTGCCAATGACCCTTCACCAGCTGTGAGTCCATTGACTCCAGTTTTTGTTTTATCTGCAAATATGCTGCGAAGTTGGAATTCAGCTACGGATGCAGTCTTCCTTCTGCTGTTTGCAGCAAAGATAGGTAGGTGAGACACAAACAGTAGTTTCTGGCCATGGCTGGAAGGCATGCAGGAGAAACGTGATCGGAGTTGCTTCTGCTGCCCAGACAGCCTCATTTACAACACACCCCGTCTCGTGCCACCTTCCTCGCATACAGAGCCTTTGTAGCAGAGCAGACACCCTGGAGAAGCTGGTGCATCCATCCTTCCCGTGAACAGCATGGAAACCTGCAGAATGGCAATTCCTCTCCTGAGACCTCCTTGGGAATCTGGCAGCTGCTCAGTTGTGTCCATGATGAGAACTGGCAGATCCATTAGGACACATCAGAAATTGATGCAAAAACTCCACGTGGAAGTTGGTGTGGAAAGAAAGCTTGTGCCAGTCTGCTCTTCTTGTTCCTGCTACGGATTTATGTCAAAGGAAAATGTCAAATACCTGGAAAAAGAACTTTTACTATGTTGTGTATCTTCATTGCAAGTCCCATAGTATTAATATTGTTAGCTCCTCATTTGGGTGCCAGGTGAGCAGCTGGCATCTTCACTTGCTCCTCCTGTCTTAATTATCTTACTTTTTGGTTTGAGTTTTGGGGTTTTTTAAAGCTTTAAATGCGATTGAGCACAATCTAAAGGGCCCAAACTAAGATAAACACAAAATATGTTACAATACTTTTAAACCGTATGGCTTTTAGACCCCATTCATAAATCAATCTCTCCAGGATCAGAACTTCTAAGGTGACAACAGACATGCCACTTGAGCAGGCTGAGGCTCCAGGAATTGGTTGACTGAAGGCATCCTGTCACTGCCTGTATGTGAACACGCACAGAACGACCTATGATTGTTTCCTCCCCATTTCTCCCATTACTGTAGGACTTTATTCATGGAGGCTACTCAAAGTCCCTGGTCAAAGAGTTCAAGTTTATGAACATTCATTTCTTTGCTTCTGTGCTGCATCTGATCCAGCTGCATTCAACTCAAATGTGTGTTCCAGAGCCACCCAACATGTACATGAAGACCATAAATGATAGTGAAGGGAGTTTCCAAATATGCCAGTAATAATGTATCATTTCTCTTGTTAATACAGTTGATCTGCCTCACTGATAATTATCTGTGCCTTATTTCTAATTTGATAGCTTCTGGCTTTAATTTCTAGACACTGCCTGCTGTCCCATTTTGCTTTTCCTGGGTAAAGCATCTTTTAACATCACATGTTCTTGTCTAGCAAATATTTACTCACTATTCAGCCCCGCTGCACTGCCAAGACTCCAGACCTTGGTCTCTCCTAGGAGAGAGAGCTCTCCTGGGCTCCTAGGAAGCTCTGAGATGTGCTGCAGCAAGGTGGGATGAGTGTCTCCGGTTTGGGTTCAAATGTTGATTGGTCCATTTTTGGGGAGGTTCCTTGCAGAGAGATTTGATAGCTTTGCAGGGTGCAAGAGCAGCCTGGTCTCGCTGGGACTGATGACCTCTATGAGCTCTGCCATATTCAGCCGAGTGTCAAGTGTGGGGCAAAGCTATTGGAACTTGTCAGAAGAGAGAGCCTGGGTACCTGCAGCACCCTCACCTCTGGCAGGAAAACTGTTCCCCACCACAGGCTCTAAGTACCTTTCACCCTCCTCCCTGACAAAGCTGCCTCTCCTCTGTGCACAGGCTACAGCTGACTTCTACAGCCCTACAGCAAAGCACAGTAGGGCCTCCACTTGGAAGAAAGCTCTCAGAAGTGGGGCCTTCACCTCTGCAGCGGGAGGCTGATTTGAAGTGTTGGCCCTGGTCAGAGCTTTCCAGTTTCTCCAAGAGCAGCTCTGGGCCGGATGTGTGCCCCTTCATTCTCCACCCCAGTTCTTCCCATGCTCTGTGCCAGGCAGGATGTGCAGGCTCTGCAGGGCTGCCAGCTTTGTCCCAGGCTCAACAGCCTGCTTTGGAGGGACTGGGGAGGACACACTGAGGACAACAGTCCCTGTCACCCAGGCCATGTGTTTTCTTTCCGTGGCCCAGCCCGGAAGAAATGAATCTTTGTTTTGATGCACACACAAGTCTCTGTATGCTTATCATAATAAAGACTGCTGAAATGATGCCAGAAAATTTTTCATGCTGTTTTCCAGAAGACGTGAGTTTGCCAGTAGTGGAATGGAGCTTCTGGCACTAAACATGGAAAAGTCCTGAGATGTGATTTCCTCTCCTGCCAGCTCCTTGATGCTCTCCTGGGACAGCTCTGGAGTTCCAGGTGGATGGGTAGCATCCCCTCCTGGTAGAGAAAGGCACTGTGGTCTTTCCCAGGCTCTGGGCACCTCAGACAGGTTGCCTCACTCCCGGGAAGGCTGCTAGTGCCTGAACCACATCTTTCCTTGCCTTAGCTTCATCCTGACCTCCTCAAAGCAGTTTGATCTCCCTTGCTGCGAACGGGACAGAGGCAGTCCTCTGTTCTCATTTTCCCTCTCCATCTCCCAGGCAGCCCCTCTGGCATCATGCTGGCACTGCAGCCCACCTTCCCAGCCCCCCAGACAGGGGAAGGACAGTGGGCCTGTGCCCCTTGCTCACAGGGCTGCGTGTCTCTGTGTACAGCCACAGCCATAGCTCTGCCAAGGCAAACAATGCTTGTCACGGTTGTTATTTTTCTTCCAGCAGGCACTCCCCACAGTTCACTCATTCTTAGGACTATCAGCTTGAGCTTTCCTCAAATTTTCCAATCTTCCTCTGTTAACAATATGGCCAGAACTAAAATGAACCCATCAGATGGAGCCTTTCCATGGCCAGTTCCAGCGGAATCAGCTCCTTCCCACCCGCGACCACCAGCAGTGCGGTCGTGGGGGGACAGGGCTCGCATCCGCATTCCTTTCACTCTCACCACAGTGGCACAGAGCATTCCTGCTGCCCCTCTTTCTCCCACTACCTCAAGGTCTCTCCATTTTTGAACATCTGGGTGGGGGGTGGGGGAGTGTATGATCCATCCCAGATGTATTAGCCGTATTTTCCAAATTAAGTCTTTATTTACTTCCTTCACTGTTTCTAACTTTTTATATTGTTTGTTTCTGCTTTCATCAGTGTTTTCAAACATGTCCAGATTTATTGTTGGATTAAAGATTCATTAGGTTGTCATTTTCCTAGAATGTGTAAAAGGCATGCTAGGTCAGATCTAAAAGGCATGCTAGGTCAGATCTAAAAGGCATGCTAGGTCAGATCAAAAAGGCAGCACATTGGCACCTGTCTCCAGCTGTGTGGTGGGCAAGGATTTAGAGGGATAGTTAGGGAAACAGCATAATCCTTCTCTTCAACCCATCATGAGCTTAGGAAATTTGTGATCAAATGATTGCTTCAAGATCTGATAACTGTGGGTGCTCCTGTTCTCTACAAATTCATCTTATCCTCTTTTGCACCCATTTAACTTTCAGCTTTGATTATGTAATTTCATTGTGTCTTTTGTGCAAAACTATTTCCTATTCAATCTGATGTAATTTCATTGTGTCTTTTGTGCAAAACTATTTCCTATTCAACCTGCTGCCTGATAACAGGCTGCCTCCATCCCTGTGCTACAGATAAGGCTGACTAACTCTCCAGACCTAATAGTGTGTGAGTTGTGTTCTCCACCCACATGAGATTTTGCCCATGGCTCCTTTTTAGGCTCTAATGGTCTGGCATTTCTTTTTTTACTGTTGCTCCTCACATCAGTCTTGCTTGTCTCCATAGGAAAGTGAGAGCCTTCCTCATGTGTCCCTTGGCAGCACTGCAGTTCCAGCTCTGCCACTGCTGTCCCAGGCTACTGACAGCAGCCTAGGAAGGGAAAGGGGAGGAGGGAAACTGGCCAAACATGGGGCTTGTGCTATTTTACTATAGCCCTGCCTAGCACTCTCTGGCTGCCAAGTAACACTGGGTAGTGCTGGAAACCTGCCCACGACTCTTTCACATGGCCTTCATTGCTGAAGGCTGGGGAGAGAGCAGCTCCAGGGGAACCCAGCAGCCCTGGGAGCAGCGATGTGAAGGGGGTGAAGGCATTTCCCACTGCTGTGTGGGCTGCCAGCTTTGCGAAATACCACCAGACATGTCTTGCTGTAGAGATGAGAGCTGTCCTACCATACCCATGCTCGCCATGGCACAGCTTCAGCTACTTTGCCTTGGTTTCTTGCATGTGCTGGGAGAAGCTATCACCTCCAGCACTGATTTTTGTTACCTGGCTGCAGATGGGTGCAATGCCATTCCTGCTCCTGAACATGTGTTGCTTTCAGACTGGCTGACAAACAGGGATCTGGTGGGATGAAGCTTAGCTAGGAGAAGGTACTAATATGGTTACTGCTCTCTCTATATATGTATAATATTTTTCTTTTTCCGGTCATGTCTTCAAAAGGATATTTTTTCAAAAACGGGGGTAAGAGGGAATTGTGCAGATGGGGCAGAAGGCAGCGAAGAGTCAAGGAGAGAAAGGACCACTATGGTGGGGCTGGGGAGAAGAAAGTTGGATATGGGAAAGTCTGAGTCAGCCAAGCCCTGAGCAGGCAAGCCATGTGCCTTGCCCACCAGCATGTACTGTTTGCATCAGAGGCTATCAACAGCAGCTAGAGGCTATAAACAGGGACTCCCTGGTTTTACCACTGCTCTTCCTGGAAAACTAAGGTAGAAAGACAGCAGCCCAAGCAGTGGTGCCACGCACTGGTGCCAGGCACCACTGATAGAGAATGCTTTGCTTGGCGAAGCAACCCTCGACGCAGAAATTAGAGCAATGCAGCACAGACCCACCTCAAGGTTGAAGGGAAAGCAAATGTTTGGCATGGCACTGAGTATCCTGGACAGCCCATTACTAATGGCCAGAGGAGCTCCTTTCTAGCATGGCCTGGGTAGAGCAGAATGGCATGCTCATGTTACCAAAGGGAGCCTTTCTCTTGGTCTGTCCAGCCGTGATGGTAAATTTTTCAGCTGTTTCTGCTCATGTTTGGGCTCTGTGTCCAGATTGTCCTAGTAAATACCTCTGTCAGAGCCACTAGGCTGCTGGAGTTTTAGCCTCGTGGGGCAAGGCTGCAAAGCAAAGCTGCCTCTGGCAGTGGGCAGAGAGCAGGGACCATGAGGTGTCTGCTGCCCACTGGGATAAGGGTGGCAGAGGGGTGAAGAGGAACCAGCTTCCCCTATATCCAGAAACAGTTTGCAACCCTTTGTTAGCAGACAGCAGGACATTTTAATTTGTCTTTATGCAGTTAAGCAATCTCCTGCTGCCCAGTGCCTGTCAGAGCTCTTTCTCATGCCCGCTCCCAGAGCAGGGTGGGGTGATACCAGACTTTCGAGCGGAGCTCTCTGTGATGGTCCCTGCTCAGCAGACAACTCCTGCATCACGTCCCACGCTGCTCTGCCCTCCCCCTGCACCGTCCCAGCTCGGCGTTTGGGCAGGCAGCTGTGGGGAGGGCGATGCGGTCCCTGCCTCTGTTTATCCCGGGAGCAATGGGATCGCCGGATGAGCAGGGCCGGGCAGAGGGGCCGACTGACCCGCAGAGCTCGCGGTGATGCCTCCTCTGCTTCCCCAGGAGATGGGGCAGGAGAGGAGGCGCGGCGCGGAGCCGGGACCGGGCGCCGGGGAGGAGTGGTGGGAACTGCCCGCGCCGGGCAGGCACGGGCCGGGCAGGGCTGCGGGAGTGGTGCGGACAGCGAGGCGGCCCCATCCCCCTCGGCTCTTGCCCCACGAGAGGGCTCGGTGACGGGCAACCCCCCGCCCGCTGGCCCCTTTCCTCTCCTTTCCCCCGCCCGCCGCTTCCCGTGCGCTTGGCAGCCCCGACGCCCTCCGCAGCCAGTTTTCCAGCCCTGCGCTTCTTCTGTGGTGACAGCCCGTGGCTGCGGGGGCCTGTTTGCTGTCCGGTTAATAAGTGAGCTGGAGCGGGGGGAAACCTCCGCCGGCGGAGAGCGGGCTCGCCGGCGGCCCGGCGGGCGGGCGGGGGGAGCATTCCTGCGCTGCGGGGCC
>VZTI01000930.1:72212-88441 GCA_013397865.1 Struthidea cinerea | reverse complement strand
GGCTGGCACTCGGCAGCTGGAAAGAGCTGGTTGGAGTTTGCACTTTAAGCTCCCGGCTGGGAGGGAGCCGGGGCTGGGAGCTGGTGCGGGCGCCCAGCGCCGCGGGAGGATGGCGCGGTGGCTGCGGCCCCTCGTGGGAGCCCTGCTCCTGCTCGAGGGGGCGGCCGCCCTCAGCTTCCTCCACCATCGCTACGAGGAGCTGGTGCAGGCCCTGTTCCGCGTGCAGAGCCAGTGCCCCTACGTCACCCGCATCTACAGCATCGGCCGCAGCGTCGAGGGCCGGCACCTCTACGTGCTGGAGTTCAGCGACTACCCGGGCATCCACGAGCCCCGTGAGTACGGGGGGATGGGGAGAGCGGCTCGGGCAGGACGGGCTTCGTTGCCACGCTCGCTGCCACGCGGCAGTGTTGGGGCACTGGGTGGGGGTATCTCCCTTTCCAGGCAAGACTCCTGGCAATGCCCAGGTGCCAGGCAGCGCCGTCTCCGGCACGGACCCCGCAGCCAGCCCAGGGACGCGCACGCCCGGCCCGCACACATGCACCGTGCCATGCACTGTGCTTGCCTGAGCTGCAGCGTGGCCCAGGCGCGTACTTTGGACGGAGCTCTGAGTTTTCAGCTCAAGCTGGTGCGAGAACGCCGGCGAGTCCATCCCAGCACCCCACCTACACTACCACCCTCTCCCTGCCAAAACAGTGCTGTTCGGGCAAGGAGAGGCAGCACCCACCCTCTGCCCTGTGCTGCTGAGTAGTGACAGGAGAGAAGGTGTTCGGCCCTTCCTCCTCCAGACGGCAAAGCCAGGAGGACAGCAAGCAGGGACCCCGGCAGAGAGGGCGCTGGGCTTCTACAGCCCTCCCAGCCCCGTGGGCTGTGCAGCCCCAGTGACAGGCTGGTCTCAGGGATCTCCACCTGCTGCCACGTGGCCCTGTGGAACCTTGGCAGCAGTGGCCCCTTGAGCTGCTGCCTGTGCAGCCTGGAGATGCTGCCGAGCCAGACCTTGCTGGCAGCCAGGTGCCCCGGGGGGGCTGAGGAGAGCAGCTGCCTCTCCAGGCTGGGGGACTGCACACAAGGCTCCCTCGCATCCCTGCCTTGTGTCCCCGAGCTGCAGATAAGGACAGATCCTACTTTCTGCAGGTTCTTTTGCCTTTTCAGATCCTGGCAGATGTGGCTAAACGCAGGGGCTGACACGTGCAGGCAGCTTAATCACATGGAAAACTGCCAGCAGGGGTGAGCAGAACCCGTGCCCCCCTCCGTGGAGCAGCCCCCACAAACCCCACAGCACCACCCCATGCCTGGCAGCACTGCACTGGGGCACACTGCTCCACTCCTATGGCCCAGAGTACCATTTTCAGGGGTGCCAGGAGGTGGGATGGGAGGCTTCCCACCTTGACTACCTCTGTGACAGCCCTGTTCAGTACAAGGAAACCTGCATGGTGCTGAGGGCATGTGGGGCACCTCCACAGTGCATCAAGGGCTGATTCAAAGCATGGAGTGAGCAAAGGGCACCGGCAGTGCACCACTGGATTTTAGACTTGCAGAACCACATGAAAGCAGCTGGAAAGGCTGTAGGAGATGACTCAGATCTCCCCTGCCCCAGGCCGGCAGCGTGGACCTGTGGCCCTGCTTGTAGCATGGGCCACTGTCAGGCTCGTACTTTCAGCTTGTAGCACGAAGAATTTGGGAAACTCTGGATTTCCTTGAAGGATGTGAAAAGTGACTCTGAACAGCAAGCTCAGTGGGCTTACATGCAGTAATTAGAGCTTGTGTGTCCATGTACATAAAGTTTAGGGGTTTGCATACTGAAAAAGGCAGACAAATCCTGCTGCAGACCTGAACAAAGCAGAGAATCCCTGCTGAAACCTTATTTTTTTAAAGGCTGCACAAATCCTCAGGACTTTTCTGTATTTTTAATAACTGGATTATCTAACCAAATCAGTTCTTATGTCCCTGAAATCTAACAAGATCAAAATATGTTGCCCACCTCTGGTGTCTTGCACTGAGACACAGCAATCAAAAGACATGGAAAAGCAAAATCTTTAGCTAAAAATAGATTTTTTTTAATTTTTTTTTTTTTTTTTTAATGCAGCAAGGGCACAGGGACTTTTGCAAGCAGCAGCTCACAATCTGGGATGTGATGCCTTTTACCCCAGGGATCCTGGTGGACATCATACCTGGCAGCAGGGCTGCATGCTGCCACTGCGAGTCTGATCCCCTGATCCCTGCTGGTGGCCAGAAAGCTCGCAGCGCAATGGGAGTCTCCAGATCTGGCAAGCCAACGTTTGCAACAACACCCTTTTTTTCCTGACTCTTTCATGTGACAGTCAGGCTCCCTTTTTAACTGAATTCCCCTGTTGTCTTTCGTTCTACCGATGCTGGCTCCAGCCTGCATTGTGACATTTTATTTTCCCACAAGTAACTGCTTTAAAAGGCCCTCTGGGAAAGCGCAACCTGTCCCTCACGTGTCCCACCTCTCCTTCAGCAAAGCAGCAAGTCCTGTTCCAGGCACTGTCTGCCTGTGGTCTCCAAGTCTGTATTTTGAGACCTTATGTTAGAAAAGTCAGTGGCAAGAGACCTTTTTGGTCATACTGGAGCTGCCTGAGGGACAGTTTGATCCATATTCAGCTCAGCTGCTCCAGTCTCTTTTCCCTTGAGGGTGTGGAGGGCTTTAGCCTTGACCTTGGAGGCAGGTAAAGGGGAAGGAGAGATGCAGAGCCAGGAATGTGCCATGCTGGTGAGAGGCACTGAGAGCAAACATAGAAGAGCAGAGCTGCGAGAAAAGGTCTGTCCCCTCCACTGCCACCCACCACAGAGCTGTGAGGCCCTGGCAGCCCCGGGCAATCCTGCCAGTGCTCCCTGGTCCTTTTGTGCTGCCTTTCACCAGCCCAAGACCAAACCCCCTGCAAATACTCCTCTTGTGTGCTCCAAGGGCCCAAAGTGACCTGGAGGAGAGTCTGAGCTGCTTCCAGGGTGCTGTGGCAAAATGGAGCGGAGCCCTTGTGAGAACTGTGCCACTCACTGAGGTTTGCATTTTTCAAGGGAAAGGGTCATTCTATACCATTTATTTGGTGTCCCTTGGACTTGCCTGGGGCTCCCTGTGGTAGGAATTTGCTCCTCCCCCCTGTCCTGGCCCTGGCTGATGGTGTCACTCTCTTGCTCTCTCCAGTGGAGCCAGAGTTCAAGTATGTTGGGAACATGCACGGGAACGAGGTGCTGGGCCGTGAGCTGCTGCTGCAGCTCTCTGAGTTCCTGTGCGAGGAGTACCGCCGGGGCAACGAGCGGATCACGCGCCTCATCCATGACACGCGCATCCACATCATGCCCTCCATGAACCCCGACGGGTACGAAGTGGCTGCCAAGCAGGTACCAGGCAGTGATCGCCTCCTCCAGACGGGTAGGGGCAGAAAGCCCTTAAAATCTCTTTGGGATCCTCTTAACTGCATCTAGGAGGAGGGGGAATCCTTTCTCTTCATGCCCTGCCAGATTTGTCCCCTTCAACTAGTGTCGCTGCTTCTCACCTCTGTTCCAAGGGCTCATGCTGTGTGTCCTGCCACAAGTGACCTTGGCAGCTGATGGAGGAGACTTCCTATACTTGTCTTACTTTCCCTAGAAGTTATTTGTCACAGGAGGGTCACTGAAAACCCCCCACCCTAGACTGGGAAAGTGACAGTTGAATGCCACTGTCATAAGCAGGCAGGGACATGAGAGATGGGGAGGAAATAAGCCCCCTAGTCCTCCCCAAAAATAACCCATTTCTTTGTGCTGCTAGACTTCAGGGAGATATATGTGGCTCTTTCAGCTAAAGTAAATTGTTTATTTGTCTTGTGGCTTACTCTACCACCCTGGAAAATGAAGATAGTATTATTGATTTTCCCTGTCAGTACCAATACTCTTTATTGTCCTGCCAGCAATAACACATGTTGTGACTCAAAGGCACTGAAGTGCTGTTACAGTGACCAGTTTCTGCCTCTCTGACACCCAGCCTGACTGCACCCACCCTGTACTCACCCCTGTGATGCACCTTTGCCCCACAGGGCCCAGACAGCAATGGGTACTTGACAGGGAGGAACAATGCCAATGGAGTGGACTTGAACCGCAACTTCCCTGACCTCAACACACTCATGTACTACAGCAGGGAAATCAGCGGGCCAAATCACCACATCCCACTGCCTGACAACTGGAAAAGCCAGGTACCAGTCTGGGCTGCCATGAGGGCTACAGCGTCCTCTCAGTGTGTCTCAGCACACAAGCAAATACACTGTCCTTTGGCTTGCACAGTGCTTGTGTCCTTCTCTGAGCCTTCTGCCTGCAGAGCAGTGATGCAGTTCTGGTCCCATATCACAGCTTGCACCTCTGCCAGGAGAGGCTGAGATCACAGCTGGCTTGGGGGAGCAGGTTGCAATGCACAGGGCAGAGGAGGTGGCACATGCTGGCTAACATCTGTGCCTCAAGTTTTGGGGTTGTGCTGGGGGAGCTGCAGCAGGGTATGCACAGGAGGAGCCTGCTTTGTGTATCAGGGCAGTCGGTGGAGAACAAAGGAAGCTGCAAGAGCTGCAGCAGACACTTTGCATGACCAGTCACACCACAGCCTGGCATGGAGCAGCAGCTGGCACACAGGTGACTGAGCTCTTCTCCGTGTCGCCTTCTCTCTTCTCCTTACAGGTGGAGCCAGAGACATTGGCTGTGATCCAGTGGATCAGCAGCTACAACTTTGTGCTCTCGGCCAATCTGCACGGTGGAGCAGTGGTGGCAAATTACCCCTATGACAAGTCCCAGGATCAGCGGTTCAGGAGCCACCGGCGCACGGTCAACACGCCTACCCCTGATGACAAGTTGTTTCAGAAGGTGAGCACGGCCACGTTGGGTGAGGACATTCCCTGGCAGAGTGCAGAGTGAGAGCTGGATGGGAGCTCTGGTCACTGCGTCATGCAGGAGCTGAGCCAAGAAACGTGTTGGAAATAATCATTAGCAGACTACAGCATTTCTGCCAAACACTGCCTCAGGAGCCAGGTCAAGGCAGTCCCACCCTGTGAGCCAGTCCCACCACAAGGACAGGCCAGTCTTAACCCTCAGGGGCCCCCTCCTTATCCATGCTGTGCTTAGGTTCCCCATAACCCAAATACCACTGGTATCCTCAATAACAGCCTGCTCTTCTAAAGCTGGAAGCTGCACCCAGCTTTGCCAAACCATCTTAGCATGCATAGGGATTTTTTCCTAGAGAGGTGGCTGGGGGCCTGCTGAGACCAGGATAAGGGAGGTGGGTGCCCAGCAAGGGCTTATGGATGGTGAAGAACAAGAACTACAACAAACAGCAAGAGCTCCAGGAGCATAAGCAGACATCAGGGAATGCATCAGTCCATGTTGTTGATCCTGTTAGTGCTAGCTGAAGCTCGTGGTTTTCCTTCATTATCCCAGAAAACAATGCCTTCAGTCACTGCTTCCATTAGGAAATACCCAGCACAAGAAAAAAGTAAGTCTGCATCAGAACAGTTAATGAGAAAAATAAGTCCAAGCTGGAGTTCAGCCTTCTCTGGAAGCAGAATCTGCAGGGGCTTGTCAGGACCTCCTGGGATCATGGCTGTGCTCAGACCCAGATGTAAAGAGGCTGCAGTCTGGGGCGTAGGCTAATGATACCCACATGGCCTAAGGACTCAGAAATGTAGAGAAGTAACTGTTTTCCTGCTGACAGAATGGTATTACACTGGAATCTGAACCGTAATACAAGGGTATAGAGTTTGCATTAGAAAATGCAAATGCCAGTCTCTCTTAAACTGTGTCTTACGCAGAGGACTGGCTTTGGATGCAGCAGCCCAGTTTTAGCCCTGCCTTCATGTCTAAAAATAAACAGTAATCTTAATAAGGGCAACAAACAAATGGTTGCTAGAACCAGAAGTTGCCCAAACTCTTTCCTAATCCAAATGCCCCTGATATATATCTGGTATTTGCTGGGACTGATACTGGTTAGTTTTCTTCACATATCTTTTCCCCCGTTAGTGCCATTTGCTGTGTGGGGCATAGGTCCAGTGCCCTCTGCTCCCCCTCTTCTCAGCACGAGCAGGGCAGAAGCCACTTGTGCCATCAACCAGCTTCCAGCTTGCCAGATTACTGCTCTTCCTCCTCCACCTTTATCTGCCCACATCTTGTAGAGGTCCTGGGCACCTCGTGTTGTCTTTTGTGGCAGTAAAATGCAGGAACTGTCTCCTGTCTGACTTCCCTCCCATGCTCCTCAGCAAAGGAGGGAGCATGTTTTGTCCAGAGCCAGGCAGGCTGTCCAGCCATGTGGGGCTGGCACGGTGACCACTGGCTGCTCTCCCTCTAGCTGGCCAAGACCTACTCGTACGCCCACAGCTGGATGCACCGGGGCTGGAACTGCGGGGACTACTTTGCTGATGGCATCACGAATGGGGCATCCTGGTACTCACTCAGCAAAGGTAAGTGCTGGGCAGCTGAGCACCCCCACAGCAAAAAGACATGGAGGGGTAGGCAAGAAACCTCAGGACAGGATGGGTTGGGGAGGGACTGTGGCAATAGAACTGTGCCCATTACTAGACACCATTCTGGTGTTTGTATCTCAGACCAAGAAATGGCTTGGGAGTACTTGAAATGGCTTGGGAAGGAGACACAGAAATAGCCAAGGTCTGCAGAGACCTTTGTCCAGTGTGCTGCTAGACAAAGGAAGCTTTAATCTACTAGTGTATTTGAAAATCCTACAGTGTAATTCCATCAAAACCCAAAACTGTGACCAAAGGGAAGGCAGCTTCTGGTTCCTGAAAAATCTGCTTAAAAAAGGCACAATGAGGAATCTGAAAAATCAACACATAAGACTAGAAAAAAGATTGAAGAGGAACTGGAAAAGATATATAGGCCCCTGGGGTACCCAGCCTCCCTGGGCTTCTGAAGGCAGTTTGGTGGATGATCCAGCTGAAAGAGAGAATTGGGCAGCCACAAGGGGAGGGCTGCATGGGTGGAGAAGGCTCTAGTTGCACTGTCATGCAGGGAGGAGGCTGAGCCTGTGGTGCAGAGAAGGAGAGTGAGGATGGTTCTGGTCAAAGAAAGATGGGCCATGATGACTGGGACATAGGAATAGGAAGGGAGCCATGCCCTGGCCATAGGCTATTCTTCTCTTCTAGGCATGCAGGACTTCAATTACCTCTACACCAACTGCTTTGAAATCACCCTGGAGCTGAGCTGCAATAAGTTTCCCCCTGAGGAGGACCTGGAGCGGCAGTGGATGGCCAACCGGGAAGCCCTTGTTGCTTTCATTGAAGAGGTAAAGGGGCAGTCCTGAGACCTACACCCTTCTACTGCAGGTCCCCATGGGCCCTGGTGGTAGGGGACCAGTAGGCACCAGGGGTGGAAGGGAGTTGGTTATGGGATGCTCTTCTTGGCAGCTTCCTTTGGGGAAGCTTTTGCATCCTAGACTGGCTCTACTGGGGATAACCAGGATCACCAAGGGTGCAGGGAAAGGTGGGGCAGTCCCCAGAGCTCTGTCCTGCTCGGCAATACCCTCTTGAGCAAAGGAGGGGCCTTGACCCATCAGTCTACCTCCCTCCCTGCAGGTTCACCAGGGCATCAAAGGGATGGTGTCAGATGAGAACAACAACGGCATTGCAGGAGCAGTGATTTCTGTCCGGGGAATCAGCCATGACATCACCTCTGGTGGGTTGTTGATCCACTTACATGTCTGGATATGTGGGTGAAGGTTAGCAGGCAAGGCTATAATATGTGAGGCCAGCATGGTTTGCTTCCCAAAGACACTAGCTGGCAGAAATATGCCTTATCCATATCCTTGACTGGGGAGGGCTTAGGAAAGCCTAGGAAGGGCAGAGGCGAGAACTGGAATGCAAATGTTATTGTAAAGGACTTCAGAAACTCAGCTCCTATTTTATCTGGGAGGGACAATTGAGGGGATAATCTACACACCCTGTAAGTATCTACAAAGAGCTGAAACAGAAGATAGCAAAGAACAAGATGAAAAAAGAAAGAATAAGATGAAGGACTGAAAGTTCACGCCAGACAAGTCTAGACTGAGAATGAAGTGCCACTTTACTTTATCCAAGTTGTGGTTGTTTCTCCCTTGCTGGCCAGTTTTAACCTCCTTTCCATGAACACCCTCCTCCAAGCAGACTGAACATTACAGACTGCCTGCAGAAAATAGCTGATAGTACAGCTCTTCAGAGGCCACATTATGGAATCATCAAAGCTCCTTCTGACTATAGGTCTGTGACTCAGTAACACTAATATATGGCACTTATTATGCCAACCTGCATAGAAAAGGGGACTGTGGAAGAAATCACAGAATTGCAGAAGAGCTGGCTGCCAAGGGCCCTCTGAAGTCTCCTGTCCAGCCTGGAGCAAGATTGTCCCCAGCATTGGCTCTGATCAGCCACTGCTCCCACCAGCCAATTCTCACTGACCCCAAGGATGGATATTTCACAGCCTAACTGCTGTTTTATGCCAGGGCTCTACCACCTTTGTGGTCAAACTGTGCTCCCAGATCCACCCTGAAGCAATTTGCCATACCCATCCAGTTCCATAGATGGGATTATACTCAGATTTCCAAAGTGATCCATAATGTGGTGTTACCTCACTGTTGGCCATCTCCTGTCCCTAAGCACACCTGTGCGTGGTCTGTCAAAGTGCTCCTGGGGCTTTCTTATGCAGGGAATCAGGGAACAGATGAGCTAATGAGCAACAAAAACCTGCTAACCCAAATGTGGCAGAACTGTGTATGGCAGCAATTAGATTGTGTTATGCATAAGGAGTTGCACTGGAGCTGCAATTGTCCTTAGGTCTGCTGTCATCTGACTGGCGAGTGCTCAGCTGTGCAGACTCCCTGCACAGGCACAGCCAATGCTGCTGTATAGTCCCCTTTCATGTGGCTTTTACTTGCAGACTGACCTCTCCTCCGAGGCACTAATGAGAGATCACTTGCAGTGTAACAATGTGAATCCAGCCTTGCAGTAGCCAGTAGATGTGGGAAAAAAAAATCTGGGTTTTGAAGGCTACATATCCTAGAGGAAGTAACTCAGCAAGAACTACTGGAATGTCTTTTGTTTTGTTCCCTGAGCATCGTGAGTGCTTTCTCTTCCTACCTTGTGTTCCAGGTGATACGGGGGATTATTTCCGGCTGCTGCTGCCTGGCACTTACACTGTCACAGCCTCTGCAGAGGGGTACCAGCCCCTGACGGTGACAACAACAGTGGGCCCAGCTGCACCTTCATTGGTGAGTCAGGCTGCATAGTCACAAGGGTTTCTCAAAATATCTTCACCCCAGCGAGAAAGAAATGCGGTGGGGGATGTCTTGTGAGCAGCAGAGAAAGGAGATGGGATGTAGAGCATTTCCAGTGGCTGTAGGTTATCTGTTTCGGCAGACAAGGCTCCACACGGCTCACAGCGGGGAGCAGAGTGAAGACAATGCCATGTGCCTTTCAGTTCCTTCTGAGGCCTTGCAGCTGCACTGGGCTGCCATGCCAGCTCCTGTGTCCTTCTGCCTCTTGGCCATGGGGAGAGCTCCTGGCTGGCTGGGACTGCTGCTCTTTAGCTCTCCCTCCATCCTCTTCACTCTCCAGGATGAGATGATGTGGAGACAGTATCTGTTCCCTGAGGTTCAGTTATACCCCCAGTTTTGTGGGTTTCAGCACTCTGCTATCATCTACATTCTGCCTGGGATCAAACGTGTTATCAAACTCATAGCAAGAGGCCGAAGTCTGCCTTTCTTTTTGCTGAGAGCACCGAAGACAAATGGGAACTGAGTGCCAGCAAAGAACAGCCAAGCACCTTCTGGAAATGAAATGCTCTTGACACTGGTGTGTCTCCTACAGTGTCTTTCTGAGGGCTGGCTGGACAACTAGAAATTGGTTGTAAAAACAATGGATGGTAATCCCTGCCCCTGCTGTTGCCTTGTGAACATGGTGGAACCACAAATGCAGGCTCCTCAAAGGACCAGCAGGACCCCCCCATCTGCGGCATCCTGGCACATGATTTGCTTCACTGTATGTACACTGGTCAGGCTCTGCTGTAAATACACTGTGGTTGTTCTCCCACCTTCCATCCCTTCATCCCACTCTGCCCAGCCTCTGAAGTTCTTCCAGAGCTGCCTTCTTCTCAGGATTGGAAACCTTTTAATTTTCGTACTAAATTTATTTATGGTCAGTTTATGCCTATTTGTTCTTATGCCAATGTTGTGCTTTAAATAGCTCCTCTTCTTCCCTGGTGTTTATTCCCTGGTGTATTTATAGGGAGCTGTCAAGCCCAGTCCTTTGTTTTGCTAGGTTAAGCACCCAGCTCTTTGGGTTTCCTTTTTAAAACAGATTTTCTTTTTACTGTGTTACTGTAGAAGACTGGTTTGTTCCCTGATTTTTGCATATCTCCTCTCACAGCAGCCCTCCTGTTCCCATTTCTGCAACACCTCCCATACCCACTGTTCACCCCATCCCTCCCACAAGAAGCCCATACAGCCCCATTCCAGTTTCACCTTTCTGTATGGCCTCCCCATTCCCCATTTAGCTGATGCTGTGTTTTGCACACTCTCTGTCCCCTTGTCCTTCTTGTATCTGCTTGCATGGCGGTAGTGGATGAAGGTTTATTTCCTGGATTTTTTTTTGCCTGGATCCACTGGAAGCACTGATCGCTGAAAGGCAGATTAAGCTAAGAAGATGCAATTGAAAAAGAACTGTCTGTCCTAAACCATCCTGTGTATTAAATATTCACAGAGATGCAAAGCAGTGCTATGTCTCTATTCTGGTGAGAAAAGGAGAAGAAAGAACATAGTTCAGTCCCTTGCCTTTCACGGGTCCTCTTCCAAACCATCCTAGGTGTCCTAGTTTGGACAAATTTGGAGGAGAATATCCTCTGATAGAAGTCAGGTCACAACCACCCCTCCCCCCCAGGTTCAGGAAAAAATTTCCTCAAAGGAAAGTGAAAGAGATAACAAGCTATTTATTTAACAAACACACAGGTGGGGAATAATAATGCTAAATAATGAGATCTCTCTCTCTCTGTGGAGAGAAAACCTGAGAAGATTTCAGAGGTCCTCTGTAGGTGCGGTCTCTCTCCTCCTTGGAGCTGGTTGGCGAGGGGCCACCCCCCCGGGCCTCTGGGAAAATTCTCCTGATGTGTTCAGATGTTGAAACAGTCCAGAAGAGAAGAAAAGAACAAAAAAAAAACAAAAATCCTAGGAAAATGAAATTCAACCCTCCGTCTCTTGCTGGGAGAAAAAGAGCCGAAAAAAAAAAAAAACCAAGGGTACCGCAGAAACAGAGGAGCGTATCTCCGTGTCCTTGAAACAACTGCTTTGAAATGTTTTTTGTTTTCTGTCCTTCTCAGGCTCAGTTTAAAGACACAGAAAAGATTGGTGGGCATAGGGTAGCGATAGGGGATACACATTATAAAGTCACCCCAAGACATTAGGACATCACATTGCCACAGGAGCAACTCTCTAAACTTCTGAACTACAAGAAACATAGTACATTTTCCACAGGAGGAAAGAAGTTTATAGCTGCTTTAAGAACTGAGTTCCCTTAACAATGGCTGAGACCCCTTATTGTTTGACTTGGCCCCAGAGTCAGCTTCGAAGGCAAGTGGCAGAGGCAGGTCCCGCAGACCCCTGAGCCAGCAGAGCACACGCACTGTGTTAAATGCAGTTATCTTTGTTCTTTCTCCAGGTGCATTTCCAGCTCAAACAAGAAGTGGTGAGAAAGCCTGCAGAGCGTAAAGCCTCAGGCACACGTATGAACAACAAAGCCCTTCAGAAGAAGGTCGTGCCAAGAGCCACCCGCCGGGGGACCCAAAGATGAGGACAGCTCATTTGGCTGAGAGCTGGGGAAGCCGTTTACATGAGGCCTGGCTGATGACTCCAGCCAGTGAACTTTCCAACAGTCCAGCATGAAACTAGCCCAAATTACTAGGTTATTAAACAAGGAAGTATTTAATCCCTGAGCAAATTGTGAAGTCATTCACAACAAAATGTGCCTGGGCTACAGTTGCCTGGGCAGTGTGTCTGTGTGTGCTGAGTTCTTCTCCTGCACTTGCTCCATCTCGGAGAGCTCTGTTCCCTTTACTCCTGGACTGTTGCTACAGCCCACATGAAATGCCACTGGTGCATACCAGGGATAATGAATCCAAGCCTTGGTGTATGCTGCACTCACAGACTGGGCACATGAACATTAGTCCTCTGGGTGCAAGTGCCATGCTTCTCCCTCAGGTAAGGACACTTGCTGCCTGCAGACCCCAAAGTTAGGGGAAGGTCAGTTTTAAAGCAGGCAGTGATGTGAGCAGCTCTGAACACATCTTGGACCACATGCAGCACAGCTATTGCTGACTGGCAACTCTAGGAGGTGACGGTTCAAGGTCATCTCCTGATCTTGATGTGCACATGGGACTTTCTAGTAGCTGGTTTGAATTATTTGTAGTCAGACAAGCTGAAATTATACATGCTGGCAAAAGCCAAGTATCATCCTTTCTCCTTATGTCTTCAGACCCAAACCAGATGGCTTGCTGAGGGGTCTGCTCTGACCAACCCAAACTATTATTCTGAGGACAGAAGCAACTAGGTGAGGTCTGACAGCTGGTGATGAGTAGAAGTCCAAGCCAGGTTATTTGGATGTTCCTTTGACACAAATACCCTGAACCTTGGTCCGATCAATATGCAATAGGGAAGTGTGGATGCTTGATGCCAGCAGTGTGCTGTGCAGGTACAGCATAAGCCATGCGAGTTGTAATTGGGTTAGGAGAGAAAGGATCCATAGTTCAGTGAGGTGGGCTACTACAGGCTGAGGCTTAAAATGCTGCTTAGGCTGTGTGGGCAGGTTTGGAGTGGAAGAAAGAGTAGAAACAAAGCTGGTTATTTCCATGGTAAAAATATCTTAAGCAGGAAAAACCTTTCTAGCATTCTTCATTGAAAATAAATAACTCCAGAGGGGTAAACAGTACCACCTATGTGCCCCAGCGATTTCTTTTTTCCTTGGCTGGTTATCCCAATCTCCACCATACAGCCATTGGTTACACTGTTTCTCTCCCTGTCTAAAGCCTGTCCAAAAAGTGTCCCCCAAACATTCCTCTGTTTTTCCTCTTTTGCAAAAATCTCTTCATTTCTTGTGAGCAACCTGTATCACCCTACTGCAGAAGCAATATTCTGCACTTCACCCCTCACCATCACCTCCTCCTCTGTCTCTGCTACAAGATGCTGGTGGCATTCACAGTGCTTGTGTCCTTCACACACTCTTGTAGCTCTGCCTGCTAACAGAAGCTCTTTCTCTGTCATGCCTTTTCTTGTAAATGCAGAGGAAGCTGTCCCTTGCAGGTTAATTATACAGGCTGTTGCAAAAAAGTGCCCGGAATGGTAATGCACTGAACTGTGGCTGTGAGTGATTTTGGTCTGCAGAGACCAGTGTGGGCTGGAGACACTGGCCAGTTCAGCAGTCACAGCCAAAGCTGAATTCCAATTCTTTATTTTTTTTTTAAATTATCATTATTATTATTCGGTTTTTTTTCCTGTGGCAGAAGGAAATGAAAAAGGATGGCGAGGCTGAGATGCTCAAACTTCTATGTGGTTTAACACCTCTTCCACTGGGCAAGCCCAGCAGCATCACTGCAGATGCTGGACTCTCCTGTTTGGGGCCACGCGTCAGTGCACATTCACCCAAGGGATTTCGTGGTGGACATGCAGGACACCATGCATCCCACGGCCTGGCCCCATGCAGCACTTAGATGGGTCTGCTGTCACCAAGTGTCTGCCCCATGTGCAGGAAGACATTGCCGCCCCCAACTACAGCACTCTGCTGGCTGAGCTGACAGCTGACCTCTGAGGTTGTGTATGAAGCTGAGAGCAAGGAAAGAGCTCCCAGGGAGCAGCCTTCAGCTGGCTAATTCAGCTGGGTGCGCCCTGCACAGGGTGATGCTGAGCCTGCACAGAGCTGCCCATGTCACCTGCATCCCAGTGTCACAGGTTGCCTTGCTGAGCCTGCTGGCTGCAGGGTGCTCTCATGTTGCCCTCTTGTGGTCCTAGAAAATGTGAGACCGTCTCAATTCCATTTCCTTTCCAAGGCAGAGTCAGACGAGGGAGATTCCTTCCCTAGAACAGTTCAACCAGCCGAGGAGGCCACATCACTCACCCTCGCAGGCTGCTGTGGGGTTGGCAGTGCAGCAGAAAAATTGGAGCCTCAGTTGCAAGCGTTTTCCCCTACAGGAGGGTTCCTGCAGGATACAGCCCTCTGGAGGTCTCTCTCTGGGCTGGGATTTGTCAGCTCATTCTCCTCCCAGCTCTGAATATTTTTGTGTTGAACAATTTGGTAAAGCTCCACTTGGCCGTGGCTGAGCTCTCCACGTGAAAACATGGTTACAAAATGTTTCTGAGGCAGGACTTTTAAGCACGCCCCTCAAAGGCTTGCCATGAACTTCGCCCGCAGTGTTGCAAGAAGCGTGGGCTGGAAAGGGCACAACCTTTGGATGTAACATCTGCAGGATAGGGATTTCTTATGCTTTTGAGGTTTCAGTCAAGGCAAAAACAGTTGACAGGTTTGTGTCAGAAAATACAGCAAACAGTCAATCCTCCCCATCTTCTCTGGGCCACTCATGATTTTGTAGACCTCTTCTCCACCGTATGTCCTTCTTCAAAGCTGAAGAGTCCCAGCCTACAGTTTTTCACTGTACAGTCTGTTCCCGTGTCTCTGAGCATCCTTACCGCCTGCGTCCAAACCTTCTTCCATTCCCTATTACCCTTTCCTAGATGAGAGAATCAGAACTGTATGCAGACCCTGGAAAAACATTTAACCAAACTGAAGCCAGGCTCAGTAAAATGAACCAAAATTCTTATAAGTAAAACTGTGAGGATCTTGGGAGAACCAGGAGGGTGGATAGAACTCTGCATGCTTCTCATTTCTGTATCTGGCATGGAGAAGGCAGAAAAGGGGAAAATAAAAATAAGTGAACTCAAAGAAGAGTGAAGCAGCTTTGATGGAGATGTCAGCAGAGGAGAGTTGGTCATGGCAGTGACCTGAAAGGCTGAAGGAGGGATTGGGATGAAGAAAAACGCTCAAAACCTTCTTGGCAGGCAAGAACAACAGAAATTTTGGGTCAGAGGACATCTAGAGCCCTGTGGCAGGGGCCGGTGTCCATTCCTCAGCACCAGTAAACCGTCTACAAGCATCCATACCTGCAGGGAATAGAGCACCTAGTTCCCTGTGCAGCTTCAGGCCCCCTGCCCACGGCATCGTGCCATGGCAGCAGTGTGGGTCCCCGCCTCAGGAGAACAGACGGGAATCAGCACCCAGCCTGTGCACGTACCAACACGACTCTGAGAGCGTGCGTGCGACGCGTTCCGCACACCCGCTCCTGGCTGGTGGCAAGTCAAGCTGAGATCTGTGTGGTTGCTATGGAGAAGTGTAGCTAAATGCACAAACAAGTGCCAAACAGTGGTAACTGCTCGGGGGGACTTAGAGACTCCAGGCTTTACAACGTGTTGCTGAGGGATGGTATCCCTTGGGGTGTGGAGGCTTTTTTTAGCCTGCCAGGAAATCCAGTGCGGGACCTACTGTACTTGGCATGCCAGAAACTCTGTGATGCACAAACTGGCCCTCTCTGTCATGGATTTCTCCTGGGGAGCTATTTATTTGTCTCCATCTTGATGCTTTGGCATGATCATACAATGTATCTAAGCAGCCAAAGGAGGCTGCTAGCGGCAAAGACGAGACTGCACCAGATGGACAGTGTAGACCCACTCGTCAGCTGCTGCCAAAGCTGAAGCCGGCAAGGCAACGAGATTCCCATAAGGCAGCAGCGGGGAAGGGGAGCCCCGGCAGTGTCTGCGAGGCGGCAGCGCTCTGTGGGGAAGTCGAAGAGGGTTTGCACAGGCAGTTGCCTGCCGTGCTCCGCGCCGGGCTCTCGGGTGCTCTGCCAGCAGCTTGGCCCGGTGCATGGCGCACGAGTGCCGTGTCCAGCCGGGAGGCTACGGGGGTGGCCGCACCCCGTGTCCCCGCGCGGGCACCCAGCTGGGCACTGTGTCCCGCGGCGGGGCGTCCCTGTGGGCAGCCGGGGGGAAATGCCTCGGAGCCTGCGGCCGAGCGCTGCTGAACAGGGCGATGTCCCCACGTCACCCGGGGGCCCCGGGCTCCCCAGGCTGAGGGCCAGCCCAGCGGAGCAGCTCCGCCTTCCCAGCGGCACCACGCCGGGCCGGGCCGGGCGGAGGCAGCCGGGCGGCGGGGCGGGCACTGGGGGCCGGGCCGGCCGGGACCCGG
>VZTI01000930.1:12307-72014 GCA_013397865.1 Struthidea cinerea | reverse complement strand
CCCCGCCCCGCCGGCGCTTCCCGCACTCCGCACCGGCCCCCGCTCGGCGCGGGGGCTGCCGTGTGCCGGGGGCTGCCCTGGGCCGCGCTGGCCGGCGGCGCGGACCCCAGGCTGGGGTGCTGCTGGCTCGGGGGTGCTGCGAGCTCGGGTGGGTGCGCTCCCCTCGTGCCAGCCGCGCCAAGGCTGCGTGTGGCCCTCCAGCCCTGCATGCCCGGCTGGGTGCGCGCTGTGTCCCATCCCAGAGCACCCACGCTGCCCTGGGAGCACTTGGGGCACCAGGGCAGCGGAGAGCAGCTGTGCGGCGCAGCGGGAGCCGCCCGTCCGCTCCCCTCCTTGCACGTTGGGATTGTGGTCTCTTAAGCCGTGTTTGTGCAGGCAGTGGTAAGCCGGGTGGTCACCACCAGGCAGGCAGGCAGCTGATGGTAGCTGGTGTTGCCTGGACGGCTTGTTGCAGGGGAGCACCTGGCCCTGTAGAAGCAATGTGGGCGTCCCACAGTGGTTTGGCAACCGGAGCCTGGAGTTGTTGCACCGGTGAGGGTGGCACAAGTGGCTGTACACAGAGGGCAGAAGCTCCAGGCTGCAGCGCTGTGCCTTTCCCGGGTGCTCCTCCGAGGGCATTCACTCTGTTCAAGGCAGCCTGAGAAGAGAAACTTACAAGAATTCCCTGTTTGTTTTCACTCCAGCAAACGCAAATCCCTCTTGCAACACTGGCAGCCTGACCCCGTTGCCTTGTACTTTAACAGAGATGAACTGGAGGTGTCTCCTCCAGTGGCCCTGCCAGGGGATGAAGTCTTGGGTCACCCTCAGCACAGTCTGAGAGGCAGCTGCTGCTCCTCTGCTGTCCCTTTTGCTGACCCTAAGTGGTACCTCAGCTGATCCTGTCCTTGATGGAATTTGGCCTTTGGGTTCAATCATCTCTCCTGCTGTTCCTGGTGTTTGAAATTGTCCCCCCACTTCTGGCCTTTCATCTCTCATTCTCCTTGCCGTAGTACCTAGGAAGCCTCTAGTTGTGTCATAAGCATTAACATCTGCTTTGAGGTTTGTCATGATTCCGTAACTTTCAGTTTCTTCTTTAAAGGCTCTCTTTCCCCTTGCCTCTGCCATCCTCTCCTTCGCTGCCATTGAGATTTTACATCTTTGTCTGAAAGAGTTCATAGAGTTTGCAGTTTTGCAGGTGCTTTGCCAGATACAGCCTCTGTACCGTGCTACAAGACGTCACCATCATCCCCCTCATCTTGACTCACTCTGGCTGCGAGTTGTGCTGGGCAGTGTCTAAATGTGTCTTGCTTGTGTGTGAGGCCTCCATAGCGCTGGTAGTGCCCACGTCTCTGAGCTGGCCTCCGCTTTCTGTTCGTGAGATCCTCTGTTCTGTCAGGGCCAAAGGTTTCAGTTTTCTCTCCAGCTGCTCTGCTTAGAATTAGCAGTGACATTAAAAACTAGTATGAACATACAACAGTTATAAAGAACTGTTGATATGGGATGGGAGGAGCTGAGCAGTTGAGGCAGAGAGGAAAGGAGTGATTCTCAGAGCTTTACAGGGCACCACCTCTGCTAGCTGTCATGGGAGCCATGGCTGTGTGACCTCTTGGGGTTCTGAGTGCAGCTGAGGTGTCCCTGCAGTGGGTGACTTCAGATGGACTTTGTGACAGTGGTGATGTGAGCTTAGGTGGGACAGCCTGAGCTGTGCTTACCTTAGCACTTCACTGCCTTAACTGATAATTTCCCCTCAACCTCCAGCAAAAGTATATTTCTAATCACATTGCTCAACCCCACTTCTGAGTGACACAGCTTTTACTTTGTCTTATTTTTAGAACCTTTCTGTTGGGAAATAAAATTTATTGCTTCCTTCTCAGGAGCACCTAGGGACTCTGAAAGGAAGAGGTCCAGGTAGCAGCAGAGTCCCTGCTGGGGACTGAGGTTCTTTGGGGATAACAGTACAGAACAGGAATGGTGGTGAGCAAAGAACGGTTTCCAAGTCAAACTCACGTAATTTTCAGATTTCTGGATTCCCCACCAAGCAACCAAAGCATCATAATGGGCTTCTGTCCAAAAGTTATCTTGAAGAATATTGTTCAGGGTGCAAAATCAAGTGGTGCAGTGTTAAGGAATGTCCTTGTAGCCCCAGTTCAACTTGTTTTGGATATGTACTCAAGGTGTAATGACTAATTTTGTAATTGTATGCTACTTACCACCAGTAGCCCAGCCACAGGTACTGCACAGAAGTGGTGGTTCTGCTCTTGGGGTTTTGTCTGTTCCTTATTCTAAGTTGTATTGTTTGAGCCTGTCTGCAAAAATGGGAAGAGACACAACCATGCACCTTGGGGTGGGAGAAGACAGGACTTTGTAACACGGTCTGTAAGGTGCATGCTGCCACAGCATAGAGAATTTGGGAAACTCTCGTCTCCCAGGCTGGTGTTCTGGCCTTTGCATGCTTGGGTCCCCACTGCCAGAGATTGAATATCCATCACAGACATCTTGCTCACATGTTGTGGCAAGGTGTTCTGCTTTGCATTAAAAATTGATGCTGTGTTCTAGTTTCCAGATGACTTTCGTTTGCTCACTGTCTGGCTCAGCACGGGCTCCTCTTGCTTCCTTGCCACGCCACTCTTAACGCACACAAACACTACCAGCCTGCCCTCAGCCACGTCCTGCAACAGAGCAGGTGAGAACACTGACAGGCAGAGCCCAGCGGGAGAGAAGCAGTGGTTTGAATGACTTGTTTGGTACGTGGTAGAGCTCCTGTGCCACACAGGAGGCCGGAGCTTGCTTAAGCAGCCCTTTACTTGATAGTACTGGTTCTTGAGGGGTTGGTGATGCAACCTCAAATGTATTTATATCAATGATTTTTGATATATCAGGTCACAGACAAAAGCTAAAGAGAAGCTATTTCTTTTTAAAGGGAGAAGATTCCTCTTCCTCCTGGGAGCCATGTGGCGTTAGGAGGTGGAGTGCAGAAGAGCTCTCATGTTTCCCACTGTGTGAAGTTCCGCAGGGGGACTCTTTAGGATCCGCTGAGACAAGCAGCATGTCAACTAACAAGAAGCTGCAGTGATCAGCATTTCCCTGGTGGGAGAAGGCTCCTCTCCTCAGCACCATTAGTTGGGGGTTTGCCCTGCTTGCTGCACAGTCCATTCTGTTGGGATTCATAGGATCAGCTCTGCATTTGATGGAGCCACAGTCCCTGCATTGGCACCATCTCCAGCTGGGGCCCAGGCAGCCTGGCTCAACGGGGTATTGTTTATTCCACCCAGGAATGTGCAGGCGAGCAGGGACCTCGGGGAGCTTCACACAGCAACATGTTCTGCTCTGAGCAGGGAGAGCAACTGCGGGTGGCCACAGCTCTGAAGGCTGGTGGAGCAGTCAGGGCGTGCTGGTGTGTGGGTAATCTCCTACCCTAGAAACGTGAATGAGGACTGTGCAGGCTGTGCAGATGCATTGGGGTATGGAGGAGGGAAGGAGGGCTGTCCAGATTTGGAGAACACGGGAAGGAACAGAGGGAAAAGGAAGAAATGTCTTAGTATGTAGTTATTAGTAAGCTTCTGTTCTTGACACGATAGTGTGAGAAGCCAAGCGTAACTCCTGGTTCCTCCCACTGTGTGCTGGGTACTGATCCTGCAGCCTAGAGCACAGCAGGAGCTGCAGCAGCTCTCTTGTCAGAGCCAGTCCCAGCAGCTGTTGGGGTATCTCTGTCACTGGGGGTGGATTGTGTTTTCAGTGCACAGGCATTGAGCTATAATAAGTGGAAGGAGGTATGAAAAGACCTGGGTGAAATGCAAGATGTTTTTCAATTTTTAAAAAGATCACTGACAATATTTGTTTAATATTTTTAATATTAATTTCTCTAATAGTTTTGTGTCAACCTTGCCTTTTGTACATGTCTGGGAGTATGACCATTCCTGGTCTACCGCTCATGCAGGTTCTAAGGTTTTTATAGAGATTGAGACATCTGGACAAGAATCCACTTGTCCCTCTTGTGCAAATCCTGCGTGCCTGTGGAAGCCCACATGGCATGTTTTGGTCTGTTTGATGAAATGTTAGTTTTTCAGTTACAATGCTGTCATACTGTCCATAGTGAGTTCTAACAGTGCTGCTTCATGAGTGAGAAGCTGGAATGTATTACTTAGTGGAGAAGCAAGTGGCAATAGCACCTGTTAAGTTTGGTTTCCTTGCTGCTTAATTTGTGGCATCCATCCGTTACTGGTTTTTTTCCCATGGTCTGAGCAGTGCTTTGGGATAGGAGTGGATTAGCTGCCCTCAAACCCTTTGGGTCTCCCTTTTTACTGGAGCTGTTAATACTTCTTGTAATCAGTCTAAATGGTCTCTTCACATTGCTGCCTTATCTCTTAAGTGCTTAAAATCCTTGCTTCAGCATCTTTAGTAGTCCTGCCTCCATCTAAGTGAGGGTACTTTTAGCAAGTGCCTGACAATTGGATTTGATGCTGGTGAGTCCGTTATTCGAGATTTCTTACCCTGCGCAATTTCAGCTGCAAAAAGAGGCGGGATAGAAGTTGTCAGAGTCCATGTGTAAATGCCTTCTCTCGGCTGCTGTGACTTGACCCAGTTTGTACTGAAGATCTCGAAACAGTATTGTAACAGAGTTAATAGCCATCATTTCATTCTGGTCCCTCCTCTCATCAGCCCACGCTGGAACAGACACGCTCCAGAGCTAACAGCAAAACGGGATAAGCAGTGTTCCATGAAGGTAGTGTTAGTGTGTGCTGAGCATGCATGCATGCAGGCTGGGGCAGTGATTAATGCCCTGGGAATCCACTCTCCGCCTTGCTGCACAATGCTGTTGTGTCAGGCGCGGAGCCTGGCACCAGGCAGGCTGTGGTCGGGCGCCAGGAACACGTTACCTGGTTTGTGCAGGATCAGGCAGTGAGACAGAGCCTGTGTGTTCTCAGCAGGGCGAGTTCCTGCTGCGCCACAGCTTCATACTTGCACAGTGAGGCTCTCTTTGGATGCAGGTCTGCTGCTGGGCGGGGGCAGGAGTCCTGCAATCCGCAGTCCTGACCTCCGCCAGCCTGAAATCCCAGAGTTTGCTCAGTTGTGGCAGAGCTCTCCCTCCTTCCCTCTGGCAGGCAGGGATCACCCATCCTTGAGGTGAGAGGGGATGGTGCTTGGCCAGCTGTCAGGAGCCGTGACTCACAAGGGATCACAGGCAGAGCCCTGCTCTCCCTGCAATCTGCTTTTCCTTCTGGAGCCTCTGCGTGAGCTGCTGCTGAATGTTTGTTTTCACCAGATCTAGGGTGGATCTGGGAGAAGCTCGGGTTCACTATTAAGCCTGAAGAGTTGGACTCAGTAAGTTTCCAGTCTGGAATATGCTGGGAGGCTTCCTTCTCTAGGTGGGGGTTTGTAGAAAATGTTGGCAGGCAGCACTGCATGGAGTAAGACAAGGCCAAGGTCCTGGAAAACATAATATTTTGTGTTCAATTCATGTCATGGAGCAAGCAAACTCCACAAGGCTGATTCACTACTTGCAAATACCGGGGCATGCTGTCTAGACTCGGATGGAGTCAGGGAGTGATCTTGCTCTTCTTGGTACTGCTGAGGGAACATGAGCCTGCTGGGATTCTTTTTTTGGCACTTTCAGAAGTTGCTTCATGCTTTCTTACGAGCGGCCTCTCAGGGAATGCTTTGGACGTGAATAGGTTAGTGGTTTATTATAACTGTAATTAGTATATCCATGCTGGAACTATTGCAGTCCTGCCCTTCCCTCTCTTATCTTCTGTCTCATTGGAAAATCTTGCACATTTTAATGCTGAGTCCCCAGAGCTGCAGGTGTGTTAAAGGAAGTGACGCTCCTGTTCTCATGGGCTCAAGGATCAGTGGGAGAGCCATATTCTCAGCCCCAGTGACTGCAGCAAAGCCAGGGTTTGGGTCTGCAGCACACATACTGTAATCCTTGCATTCCTCAGCCCATTCTTACATTACACCTTTGACCGAAGAAATACAAGAAATCTCACTGTACCGTCATGTGCTCCTGGAGAAACTACCCCAAGGCAGCAATTATGCCTGCAATATGTTTTCCCCTCTTTGTCCAGTGCTGCTGTGAAGTTTGACTATTCAGAATACGGCAAGGATTCCTAGGAGCCTGAGCTCAGCTGGCAGCCTGTCTGGGGGGTGGAGGGCAGCCCGCATGCCTGCAAGGGGCTGCTGCTGCCGCGCCTGTTGCTGCTGCTCCTGTTCCCATGAGAACATGCAGCAGCGTGCCCCAGCCACCCCACCTCAAACAGCACAAGGATCCTAACTTGCCTTTAGTATTTTCAAGCTAATTGATGGCTCTTCCATCTCTTTCCCTGCTCCGCATGGTCATGTTTTTAATACTGTTACTGCTTCTGCCTCAGTAGGTTTCTGCTACCCTGAACTGCAGCTCTTTGTGCTCCTGATTCACTCCAGTCCATTCATCTCTTTTTGGTGGCAGAGTGCTGTCTGCTGCTGGATATTGGGCTCTTTGTTTGTACAGCCAGCACAAAGCTGGTGACAAAGGGACAGCCTGTGTCCCAAGGAGCCCACGTGCTATGGGGAAGGCAGTGGAGAGCAATAGGAGCGACAGACAGACAGGATGGCAGAGGTGAGGGTGGCCAGGGGCACAGCGTGCTGGCTGCAGCAGGGGAATGGCTGGGGGCGGGGAGAGACGTGATGAGGAAGCTGTTCCTGCTGAGTACAAACCCGCTTTGTTCCCAGGAGGTGAGTCGGACTGGATAAACAGAGTGGTCCCGTCAGCAGAAAGCCTTTCCCTGGCTGGATCCCCCACCGGCACTCTCACTGGAAGTTGGCTGCACCTCGTCAGCAGGGACATATTTCTCCTCGCTGTGTTAGCTTCCCCTCTTCCTGACTCTCCGAGGCT
The DNA here is from genome assembly GCA_013397865.1 of Struthidea cinerea. Taxonomy (NCBI): domain Eukaryota; kingdom Metazoa; phylum Chordata; class Aves; order Passeriformes; family Corcoracidae; genus Struthidea; species Struthidea cinerea. The sequence goes on along the minus strand of VZTI01000930.1, from coordinate 65,164 downwards.
CAGGTGGGCTGTGTGTGGCTGTATGGAGAAGGGGTGCCCTTGCGGGGCCCGTGTGTTTGTGTTTTGTTGTGTTGTCGCTGTACTCTTTCTGCCCTGAGCGGGGCGGGGGGTTTGACAGGCTGAGATGGGACGGGTGTCACCGGCTGGGCGGCGCTTGGAGCGGGACCGCTCACTGTGCGCTTCGAGCCGCTTTGGGAAGGGAGGAGAATGGGTCCCGCAGCAGGGAAGTTGTGTCCAAACGGACAGAGCAGGGACTGTGCTTGTGATGTGGGAGGAAAGCAGCCTGTGCCGAGGGGGCTGGTGCGGAGGACGCTGCTGTCCCAGCGTCGCAGAGGGCAGGGCTCTGAAAGCACCGCGGAGAGGTGTTGGCAGTGCTGTCCTGTGCCTGTAATTGCAGTGGGTCAGGAGGTGAAAGCAAACTCTCACTGGTCTGAGGTGTAGGTGAGGAATAATCTTAAAGTTTCTGGTTGCTTTGGTTGGATGCACCTTTCTCTTCCCATCCTGAGGAATTGTGAGGAGGCAAAGGAGCAGCTTAAGCTGCCTTGGTGCCTTCTATTTCCTTGATGGTGAGGCTGAAAAGCAGAAATGATACAGAAGAGTGTTCTCAACAGCCACTTCCAGAGGAAGGGGGGATCCAAGACATAGCCATTGATGAGGAGGTCTTTGCCTGCCTTCAAGTCTCCTGCCAGGAGGAATTTCAGCCTTGGCTCCTAAGCCTTGGACAGGGTCTGCACCCTCATCTCAGTCTGACTTCTGACAAGAACCATGGTGAGGCCTCCCAGGGGATGACTGAGCCAGGTACCTAGTCAGGTACCTAAAGGCAGAAAGGGTATTTCCAGTCTGATCCGAGAATGAGGATGGTGACGTGAGCTTGCCCGAGTGGACTTTGTGCTTCTTCTCTTGCTGGGCCAGAATTGTGATGGTGGTTCAGCATGCAGTTCCTGTGGCCCTGAGTGGTGGCATGGGGAGGGGTATGCCTGTGCCCATCCTGCCAGAGAATGTGTGGTGGGACATGCAAGTGGGTGGTGCTGGCTGCCCACTGGGCCCTGGCAGGCTGAGCCCTGCTCTGTATGTCAGGGAAATGCTGAGCTTCCTCCCCTCCTCTTGCTTCCTTCCTGACAGGAATTCACTTCCAAATTTCTTGCTGCTTCTCCCCCCGCTTGCAGCACAATCACATGTCCCTACAGAGATAGCCAGAGGTTAGACCATGGGGGCTGCATTGCTGCAGCCCTTGGCTCCTGTGGCATGTGTCAAGTGGTGGCAGGGAGCTCAGGACAGGACCTCCCCACACTGTTTCTGCATCTGTGCTCAGGAAGGGTTTTACTTCCTGAACATATTTGTGATAATTTCAGGTGTTTCTCGCTGCTGACAAACTTCTCATTGTCTCAGCCTTAGGCACTGACCCGCCTTCAGACCCTGCACAATGGAGGCCGGCTCCGTGGTACGGGCAGTCTTTGATTTCTGTCCCAGCGTCTCTGAAGAGTTGCCCCTCTTCGTGGGAGATGTCATCGAGGTGTTGGCTGTGGTGGATGAGTTCTGGCTCCTCGGCAAGAAGGAAGGTGTCACAGGTAAGAGCTGGAAATGCCTGCACCTGGGTCCATACAAGTGCCAGCTAAATGTCCGCTCCATGAGCACATCTTCCCTTGGTGGAGAAGGACCTGCTTTGATTTACTAATTCTTTCAGGGAACTTTGATTGGGACTGAGAGTGCAGGTTGCCACTGGTCTCCTGCCAGCTTTGTGTCAATTATTCAGACAGCTTGTGTGTTGTTTTTTGAGAGAGATTAGTAGAGGGTCAGTTCTCAAGGAGATGGGAGCTTCACAATACTGGATTTTCCATTCTCTATGGAGAGACTGCCCATTTCCTGGCTAGTTTATGTGCTGACCTGCTGTGGCAGTGGAAGGGGAGAGAGGAAACAGATGCACTGAGAGTGGAAATGCATCCACTCTGGAAACCAGTCCAAGTGACCTTGTCAGTGGAAGATGGAGCAACAGGGACCATGTGTCCCCCCAAGCCCTCTGACTCAGGCCCACTTCCTCCTTTCCGCTTCAAAGCATCTTCCTGCACAAATTGTCATCAATATCTAGGTGCCTGAAGAGGTGCGCAAGTCTCTTAAACTTTTAGGGGGGTGTGAGAAACTTCTGAAACAGCAGAATGCCCTTAGTGAAAGGCTAAGAGTCTCATAGTCTCTGTTTAGGCAGCTCTTTCTCATCTTAATCCTGATGTTAAGAAGATGTGTGAGCTCTTGGGGAGATGAAAGCCAGGCCACTTCAAAGCATAAGCCTGCCTCTGTCTTCAGCATGAGGGTGGGACTGATTTCATCCCTGGCTGTAGAGATGGAGCTGCTATTGTAGCAGCAGTCTGGTCTCCCCTGACAGCCACGAGCTGTCTGCTGTCTGAAACAAAGATGGACGGGAGCACTTCCCTCCAGTACTCCATGTAGCTGATAAGTGGCATTGAATGAGCATGTGCCTGATCCTGTTGCTGCTGCTGAAGTCACTGAGCAAGAATTACGTGTGCAGTTTTCAACAGAGTTTTGTCTCCCAGCATAACTGGTGAGGTTGTTCTATAGAAGATGAAGCTATTAAGGAATAACAGATGTATGTCATAGCTCAAAGATAAACAAACATGCTGAAGTCAAACTGAATGTTTTTTAATGACCTTTAACTCAAAACCTAATTGCATTCCCGCTCTCCCTTGGAACAGCTGTTGTAGTTTTCTGCTCAGCTTTCTCAGTTAAAGTTGTAGGGAATTGAAAAAGCACTTTAGAATAGAAGCTGTGGCGGTGTTGCAGCCTAGTACTTATTACTCTGCGGAATAATTACTGTAATTAACTCCATGTACAGTAATTCCTTTCTTACAGCATTATGTTGTTTCCATGTACAGGGCAGGAAACTAAGATAAGGAGAAGGAGAGCTGGTTAAAACTGTAAAGGAAGCAACAGAGTATAGCAAATGCCAAACCACCTAAACACAGTGCAAAGCTCTGCATGTCTAGGATATGGTGTTTCCACATTTTATTAGAAAATATTGGGTCATCCAGAGGCAATGCTGGATGTGGTACTAGCCCATACTTCAGCATATCCCCTTGCCTCAAATTATATAGGAAAGGCCACATTTCTAGTGGCCTTTGCACGTCCTATGCTCCCAGGACTGAAAATAGTATCTGACTGTATCATGTGGTGGCCTACAAGTGTGCCATGGTGAAACAGGTACACAGAGTGACAAGGTGGGGAAGGTCCCTGGAGTCCCAGCAGTGCTGAATCTGTGACAGAGCCTGTGACTCACAGATGTGGCCATCCCGAGGGTGGCAGCCTGAATTCTGTGCTGAGACTGCACAGGGGCCAAGCCCTGTGGAGGATGGAGCACTAGATGGCTATGCCCAGTCAGAAGACACTGGTCTCATCATGCAGCACTGCTGGATCTCTTAGTCCTCACCATGGGTCTGAGTTGGGAAGGAAGCGATAAGGGCAGAGAAAACCTAGTCTGTCTGTTCCTGGAAGCTCCATGCTGATGGCACAGTCCCAGTAATGCACACAGCCTGTGGTGGCCTGTAGTGAGCCAAGGGCTCAAAGCTTTTTGTTCTCTGTTAGCTAAGTACTTTAAACCCCAGGAATTCCTGACTCCCAGACTCATTCTTCTTCCATCAGGCTGTTGAGGCACCCAGGGTAACTGGGTATTTTCCTTCAGCAAGAGATGAATAGATCCCAAAATCTGGAAGGAGGGTGGACGTGGTGGTGGGTCACAGGAAAGACTCGTTGCTGACAACTTGTTCTCCTTTTAGGGCAGTTTCCTAGCAGCTTTGTTGAACCTGTGGATATTCCCCCTTTGAAGCAGGGAGAAAAACTGCTTGTTTGTACCAATGACTTCACATCTCAAGAGCCAGGGAGCTTGTCATTGCAGAGAGGTAATCTCCATTCCCTACCTTTGCTTTGCACCTCAAAAGCCTCACTTGTCCTTCCGGATGAAGGAACCTAGTCACAGCATCCTGCCTAGAGTGACAGAAGAAAGAGGTGAATCTTCTAATACTTCATGACATGGGTCATGTCAAATCCACCATGGTCCTCTGGGCTTCTGCCACTTTGATACCAGTTTCTCATGATCCGTCATTACTCATGAAACTCCAAAAATTGGCATCACCTGATCATAGTAAATTTACAACTGCCTTTTAACTGACCTCCAATCCCCAAATCTTAGACTTGCATTTGGGGGAGAATGAAAGCTTTGATGCACCTGCATGGCTTTGCAGCCAAACTGTGTATCTTAGATGTTAAAGAGGCTGCTGATACTTCATGCTTTAACCCCATCCTATGCTCGTGTGCATCCCCAGCATGCACTGTGCTCTGACAGAGTGCCAGTCCTCACCCACAGCCAGGAGGGAACACGGGGAGGCAGGAATTAGAGGTGGGAAGGAATAATGAGAGCAGTTTTGAACTGGTGTGTCTCATTCTCTGCAGGAGACTTGGTGATCCTGGGGGGGTCCCTGGCCTCCAGCTGGCTCCAGGGCCGAAGCAGCTGGGGTTCCAAGGGCTTTTTCCCCTCATCATGTGTGAGGGAGCTGTGCCTTTCAGTTCGGAGACGTCAGCTGTCCCAGAGCACTCTCCTGGAGGTGCCTGCTTACTCACTGGGCCAAGCCCGGGCCCTGATGGACCTGTCTGCTCAGCTGGAGGAGGAACTGGACTTCAGGGAAGGGGATGTGATCAACATTGTTGGTGTCCCAGAGCCTGGCTGGTTTGAGGGTGAGCTCAGAGGCTGCAGGGGCATCTTCCCAGAGGGTTTTGTGGAACTGCTTACTCCTCTGAGAGCACCAGGAACCTCAGTGGATCCGGAGCCCACAGGGACTTGTGACACCAATGGGACAGTAGACATGCCCCCCAAAGATGACAAGGAGCCAGGGAGTACTTACGGTGTTGCCCTCTATCAGTTCCAAGCCCTGGAGTCCAAGGAACTTGATTTTGATGTGGGTGACAGGATTCGGATTGTAGGCATTCTGGAGGATGGCTGGCTGGAGGGGGAGCTGAGAGGAAAACGTGGCATCTTTCCACACAGATTTGTGAGGCTGGAAGCCTCTGAGGCTTGCAGGGAAAAGGTGGGTACTGGGGATCTGCAAGCTGGAGGCAGTTGTGGATTGCCCATCCATCAAGATCCAGAAAGCACTTGCTCTGAAACTCCTCCTTTGCCAGGGAAAGATAGCAGGGAAAAGGAGGATGGCTTGGCTGCATACCCTGAGCCTGCCACCATTTTGTCTCACAAAGCAGGGGGGTCAGAGGGTCCTCTTGGCACTGACTTGAGACAGCACCAGGCCTCTCCCAGCACAGGACCCCAAGAGCCACATCCCAAAGGCACGGTGGGCTCTGTCCCCTCTAACCACAGGAAGACAGTCAATGGCATTCTCCCCTCTGCTCAGCTGCCTCCCCCACAGGGCAACAGGCCTGGCCAAGCAGGTGAGCTGGAGCCTGGGGGGACCATTTCAGCCTCCCCAGGAAAATCAGAAACTCACCCCCTCCCTCAGCATGATGGAGACAGCCCCATTGTGCCCTTGCAGGCTCCCCACTTCCCCCAAAATCCTTGCAGGAGCCAGGCAATTTCATCTCCTAACAGCTGGGCAGCATCTCAGCCCCAGGAGAGCCAGAGCAGCACCCAGGACCTAGACAACTGGATGGACAGTAAACAGGAGAAGTCCAAGCCCTGTTCCAGCTTAGGAACTGCTCAGGTGGGCCTGGACACACGGGCTGGGAGCTGGAAGGAGTGCTGCCCTCTTGCAGTGCAGGGGGACGGCTGCACGGACCTGGACTCCAAACTGACAGAGCAGCTGGCCCAGTTTGAGAAGAGTCTGTCAAGTACTGGTGCGGAGCAGGACAAGGTCTCCCGTCACTTCTCTATCTTGGACTACAGCTCTGAGAAGGACATTGTCCGTGGGTCTCCTGAATCTGTGTCCCACTCCAGGCAGGCAGAGAGGAGAAGGGCCCTGAGGCCACCCCCTCCTCGGCCCAGCAGCCTTGCGACAACCGCTGTGCACATGCAGGGTGGCCGAGTGCCCAAAGGCAGGTCTCTGTCCTTCTCGGTCAAACCCTCCCGGCCTGCGCCCCGGCCTCCATCCAGCAACCAGCGGAAAAATGTGGTCCCTGCACAGCTTCAGCCCAGCACCCCAGAGCAGCGGGTGGAGGAGGGACGTGAGGACTTGACACAGGCAGGATCAGCCTCCTCCAGCTCTATCCTGCTGACTAGAATTGGAGAGGTGGAGCGAGATCTGGAGGCATATAGCAAGACCCGTGCCGAGCTAAGCCTGATGCTGGAGGAGCAGCAGGATGAGCTGGTGAGAGCAGAGACCATGGAAAACCTTGATTTCTGTGACTCCAACATTGAGAGCCTCAGCATGGAGCTGCAGGAGTTGAGAGGTGAGTCTGCAGCAGCGTGGGATGGGGGATGCTTCAGGAGCACAGGTGCCTCTGCTGTTTTACAGACACTGTTGAAGGCAGTCTTTTATACACTACTTTAATTCCTGATTTTGGTCATTTTGTAAGCACTGTTGCTGTACAAATCATCATGATTTTGCCTCGGAGAATCACACTTGTCTTTCTCTGGATATCCCTTTGCCCTGGTCTTCCCCATCCCCTTTTCCTTCCAACTCTCCCATCTCCTCTTCCAGCCCCACCATACATCCAGAGCCTTCATCTCATCCACTCCCAGTATGCCCGTGATGGAAAGCAAAACCACAGCTGCTGCAGTTCCAACCTCCCTGCCTCATCCCGTCTTATCTGTAGGGGAGCGAGCAGCAACTTCAGGGTGGCTTTGCTGGTGGTCCTGCAGTTGAGATTTGAGTAGTTGTCTGTGCTGTGACTGCCCTCAGCCTGTCAGGGCACTGGGTTTCCTGTGGCTTCTGCTCTGGAGCTGATACGGACCTGTGGGGATTTATCACTCAGATGAGAAGGGGTGCACAGAAGGGGATTGAACCTGGCCTGGGAGTGGGATGGATTAGTGGGCAAAAAGTAAAGCCTGCCCCTGTGCTCCTGCCATCCATGGCATCCTGGACAAGAAAACAGCGCTATTCTGTTGGTAACAGCAACAAAGAGCTTTCAATTGTGGCATATCTGTAGCTGAAAATGTGACTTTTGTTCTTGCACCCCAGAAAAAAATTACTCAGGAAAGAGGAATTTCCCATTAGTATATCAGCACATTTGTTCTCTGAAACCTGAAGATGCCATGTAAAGATCAGTGCTGTTAATTACATTCACTTGATATTACAGTAGGCAAATGGAAAGATGGGACTACATACATCTCCCACAGTCCCTTCCCAGGCTTCTCCCAGGAGCTCTGACACTGCAGTTCTGTTACCAAAACCCACGACATGCAGGAAATGTGGGCACTGCATGCGGGAGGTGGAGTGAAATGCCAACTCCTGCCTGGGAATTACTCACTCTGACTTCATTGCCTCCATCCTCCCACTGCTTAATCAGCTCTGGGGAGCCCAGGCACTCTGCTGCACGATCATGTCTGAGGCAGAGCACATGGGAATGAAGGCTGATAGAGTGCACCAGGAAAATAGGGTGACAAACAACCTCCAAGTCAGTGGTGTGTGAGAGGGATGCTTGGAAGGAGGCCTAGAGGACTTGAAGCTAGGTGAAATAACTTGAAGGTAGGAAGAGGAAAATCTAGGCTGAATCTCAAGGGAAATTTTCTGATGGGATGGATCTTGCTGGGAAATGTCTCCTACTGTCCCAGTGCTTCCTGGCAGAGGACTGATCCTGTGGAACCTGTGCCCTTTTGGATTCTGGAGGGGAAGCTTTAGGCAAGTACTAATGCACTGTCCTAGGCATCCTCAAATTAGTAAGTTTTCAGTAGTCCTAGGGGATTTTTCTCCAGTGCAAGAGACCTCTCTAGCCCTGTGATAAAGATGTGTCCTATCCAAGCTCTGTCATGTCCCTTCTGACACGTCTGAGTGTGGCCAGAGAGCGTGTCTTGCTAGCCCAGCTCTAGTGCAGCAGGCCAGAACAGTAACTTGGTGTTGCATCAGCTCAGCAAAATGTGTTTGGGCCATGCCTGAGGCGTGACCTCTGCCTTACCAGTGTTAGGGGAACATGGAGACACACTGGAGGCAGAAAAGCTCTCACTGAGCTTTCACCAGCAACCCAAGCAGGGCAGACATAGTCTTGAGGGAATCCAGCCCCTCAGTGTATCTTTTTGGGGAGCCAAAGGAAGAGTAGAAAATATGTGGTTTTCTACAGTAAATCTTTTAAATCATCAGGTTGCTTTTTTGGTGTGTCTTGTGAGCACACTGGGGTTTTGCTGATCACCAGGCTGGGGAAGGATTAGTGTTTACCCTCCTGCAGTTGGAGTAGGAGAGTCTATTGGTTTTATTTTTGTCTTCTACCAGCTGAGAGCATGGGCTCTGCATTCCTAACAAGTGTTGCAAGAACCTGAGACATGGATGACATCCACAGACTCTCACGCTCTTTGTCAAGGGCATGTTGTGGTTGTCTCTTGGTTTCTTATAGTAGCTCTGTGTTTGGCATGGAAAATTGGGAATATGTGGTGCCCTGCAGTGAGAGGTGTTACTGGAGTGCATATTTCTATACCTCCTGGAAACTTATTTTGTGTGTTGGCACCGGACTCCATAACCCAGGTAATCCCTTCAAGCCTGTTCCTGTCAGCAGGTGGACCAGCTGTTTCCCCTGGAGCAGGGAACCAGGCAGCTGTGGCTGCATGGCACTGTGTAGGCACTGCTCTGTCTTGCAGGGATCAGCTCCTCTCCTGATCTTCCCATGACTGTGGGTGAGGGCTGGGAAGGGGATGGGCTCAGCATCAGGGTTGAGCCAGGGGCAGCCTGAAGGCCTCCGTTTGCCCCAGCGAAGTGTGGAGCAGAGCCCAGCCTCTTCTAAACCACGTTGTTGCCTCCATGCCATCAGGGGTGGGAAGGCAGCGGAAGAAGATCTGGTATCCCACCTCTGGTTTGTGGCTTCCTGCAGTCTCACACACGCTCTGTTTCCCTTCCCTGAGGACACTGGTCTCGGGGCAGGGCCTCTGCATGCTCCAGTGCCCTCCTCTTCGCTGCCTCAGAGCTGCCTGCGGAGAGGCTTTGGCAAAGCCGTGGAGCCGGTTTGGGCGGTGAGAGCCTGCCCAGCCTGGCTCCCCTCCTCGCTCGGGGCTGGTTACTGATTACTTTGGGCAGCAGGTGGAGGAGGCCAGGGCTGGCAGCGATTGGGCCCGTGCCTTTGCTGGCTGGTTTCAGGAAGCAGCACCTGCGTTTCACTTGGGACGGGAGTGCTGGAGCAGAGTGGAGAAGTGGCGTCAGCCCGGGGCTGGGCTCAGGGAGCAGAGAGTGAGGCCCCTGTGCCACACCCCACAGGACTATGCGCACCTATCCTTAGAGGAAACGCTGCATGGAGGATCCGAGACGGGAACCGCGGCTCCTCAGCTGGGAGTATGAGGACTGTTGTGCTGTTCGGAGAGAGGACGTGGCTGGCTGCAACGACAGACCCAGGGCGACAAGGAGGCAGTACCCGGGCAGCCAAGGAGCGGACAGCGGGTGGGACAGTTCCAGGAGACCGGAGGGCATCTCTGTGGACCAACAGAGCGGGAATGGAGACTGTGGAGGTTTTTGGAAGGGAGAGATGCAGTACATGGACTGCAGGAGAGTAGATGATGTTTGGGAAGGCAAAAGACAGGATATAGAGGGCAGAAACTACAGGGTGTATGAGAGGGAGGGTGTTCAATACAGAAACTGCAGTTCTGAGATAAGAGAAGGGCGGAACAGAGAGGACAGAGTACCTGGGCAGTATAGGGAGAGCGGAAGGCAGTATGGAGAGGACAGAGGCCTTGGAGACTGTAGGGAGGGGGGAAGGTGGTATCAGGACTACAGAGATCCTAGGGACTACAGTGAAGATGAAAGACATTATAGGATAAAGGAACTGCAGCACAGGCAAGAGAGGGACTCTGGGGAGTATAGGGAGAGGAGAAGGCAGTATAGAGAGGATGGAGGCAATCTAGTATATAGGGAAGGGGAAAAGGGGTATAGAGATGATGGAGGCCCTAGGGCATATAGAGAGCAGGAAAGGCCACGTGTAGGTATCAGGAACCAAGTAGACCAAGAAGACATTGAACAGCACAGGAGACCCAAAGGCCATGTCATGGACCACAGCAGTCCAGACAGAGGTTGTGAAGTTCCTGCATTTGCAGTCAAGTCCTTGGGAGATGGTAGCGTGAACCTGGGGTCAGGTACCTGCTACACACAGTTAAAGACATGCGTCGTTGACTACGACAGCTATGGGGAGCTGGAAGGAGAAGCCCCAGGGCCTGGGATGCCAGCCAAGAGCAGCAGTGGAGCAGAGCGCTCGAGGGTACGCACAGGCCGGCCGGACTGGAGCCAGGTCTGGGAGCAGGAGGCTGAGGAAGCAAACAGGGTGGGCTCTGTGCTGCAGCGGAACAGCTTCTACAGACGGACGGCTCCCAGTGCCCTGCGGCACTCCGAGTTTGTGCAGACCAGGAAGAAAAAGCAAGGTACACAGGGAAATGGTGGGCAATTCCCTTGGGTGTGCCTTCACCCTGCCCTTCACCCAGGCACCAGGGCAGCACTGGGACTCTGGTACACGTGGGCGGCCAGCACAGACGGGCTCTCACAGGAAGGCTCCTCCCTGGGATTTACTGAAATGAGCATCATGGTCATCACCCCTCTGTACAGCCTCTGCAAGGGGATTTTGTGGAGGCCCAAGTGGGAGGGAAGCACAGGTGGCACAGACTCAGTGCTGTCCTTTCTGTTGCTCCTGAGTGTTTCAGGTACACCCTAAAACTTGTGGCCCTGGTTTGTCTGCTCTTTTAGGGCCCTGAAGAGGTTCCTCATGAGGGAAAGGGTGAGATGCTGGGTTATTTCCACTGCCTGTTTTACTTTTATAACCCATCATGGATAGATTCTATGTGTAAGAAGCAATTCCTGACCCTGAGCATGAGTGTGGCAGCTGTTCACAGGCAGCGCAAACAGGAAATAGAGGAAACTGTTGTAGCACTCAGACATATGCAGAGAGCAAGTACTCAGTTGTGTAATTCACCTGGGCAGGACGCTGAGGCACCTGCATGTTGGGGGGTGTCACCGATGGGAATCTCTTGCATCGCCAGCCCCTCAGTGCTGCAGTGGTCCCTTGCCTGTGCTACATATTGCATGCCCTATGTCCTGGGTCCCCAAGCCATCCCTGGGTCTCCAGTCCTATCAAACAGCACCCTAGAGCTGGAGAGTCACCAAAGTGGAAGGCTTCGGCTGTCTTGGCATGGGTGAAATCATTCCATTGATGCTGTGGCTGTGTCAGAGTCGGCTGCAGACAGATTTGTGAAGATTGGCTGGTTGTTGGAAGAATATTGGTGTGGGGGGGAAGTGGCAGCAAGGTGCTGGGGTCTCGACAGAGGGGCAGAAGGAGCCCTTCTTGATGGATAGGCCTCCATGTGTCTGAAAACCTGTTAGTTCCTGTGCCCTTTCTGCCAGCGTCTGTCTCATGTAGCTGTGTGTGTGAACTCTCCATGAAGTGGGATTGAAATGGAGAGGAAAACTGTGCAACAGCCAAAGCGATGGCAAAGCTGGAGGCAGTGACTACCTTTGCCTTAGCATGAAATCTGTCCTCTGGAGATACTTGATTAAGCAGGCTCCAAAGGCTGCATTTTTGCACTCTCAGGCCACCCTGTTAGGGTGGGACTTTGCTCAGCTGTGTCCCCAGGGAGAGGAAAGGGAGAGGCTTTGCAGTGCCAAGATGTCCAAAGGGCAGCAGGGGAGCCAGGAGGAGGCCAAGAACAGAGTGGGATGGGAAATGGTCCACAAAGCCTTAGGAGGCTGGAGCAGTGCTGGCTTGTCCAGCCTTTGCAAGAGTTGAAGGGACAGATTGTGATGTCAAGTGAAAGCCTTTGCTCTTCAGGGCTGAAGGATTTTTCCCCACTGTGGCAGGTTCAGGGGCATGGGAGTAGCTGTGAGAGGTGCAGGGCAGGATGCCCTCATCATCAGCACCAGTGTCTCACAACAGGAAAGGAGGGATGAAGGCTCCAGGATATTTCAAACACTGTCTGTCCATCCTGTGGGCTGTTTCTGGCTGCAATTGTCTGTTACTTTCCTCCTCCTGCCCTGCTGGGGCACAGTGCTGGACCAGCAGCAGCCTTCCTTGGCATGTAATGCTTTGCTGCTGTAGCTGCCTCAATGCAAGATCCCACCAGCACCTCCCCGAAAGAGCTCCCATTGTGCTTGGCAGCAGACACCCTCCTACGCAGCTGGTGGGGAAAAGGCAGCTCTGCCTCACCCTCAGTGTGTGCTCCAGGCACCTTTTCTAATGCTGTTTACTTCTCTCACAGGTTCCTCCTCCATCCCCTGAGTAACAGAAATTGGGACTTGAAAGGCCCAGTAGAGATCGTAGAATCATAGAATAGTTTGGGTTGGAAGAGATCTTATAGATCATCTAGTTCCAGTGCCCCTGCCATGGGCAGGGATGCCACACACTAGATCAGGTTGCCCAGTGCCCCATCCAGCCTGCCTTGAATAATTCCAAGGCAGTAGAGATGATCTTTTCTATTAGGAGGGTTATCACACTTCTTACAGATTTCTGTATGGTGTAACCGGGTGACAGCTACTTGGTTAGAGCACCTGTGCTGGGATGAGACTCGGATATGACTGCCTGACACATCAACAGGAGAACCCACCTGTCATAGCTTTGCTGCTTAGTCACCATCACTCTTAAAGGTTTTTTGCATGTTATGTGTTGCATTTCAGCTCTGAACCCCAAACTTTTTCTCCTAAATTAGAGTTTTTTAGTTGATGGATATTCTTCTCAGGCAGGTACTGTCATTAAGTAATTTTTCAGTCTTCAGTTCTTTGTAGTGGAGTCTTAAAATACCCATGTCAAAGACTCACGGGAAGACCTTTAAGTTTAGTTTATTCTTCCTGATGCTCACTCATTTTTCAGTTCAGACTCTTTTAAAACAGTGGACTTGAGAGCTGGGTGAGGCATTCTGGGTGATTGTCAATACTAGTTTACCTTGCTGTGCTCCTGTGCCCTTGTCCAAAACCGCAGCTGTCCTCTGCAACATTCAGAGAACTCCTGCTGAATTTTGTCTGATCAAGCAAAATAATTATTCCCCAGAATACAATCCTGCATGTGGCTGCGTTTCTTGTTCCCATTAATACATTAATGCATTTGCCTGCATTAAACCTGCTTGGTTTGAATAATTCCATCTTATTCAGGATACCCTGGATCACTCAGTGACTCATATGCCTCATCTTTACTTTGTGATCCTGTTGAATTGATCTTCAGCTCTCTACATGACAGCAGTGATTTTCCATTTACTTTATTATGTGGGATTAACTAAATCCAGTCTCTGGAGAACCTGTTTAGAAATGCCTTTTTTTCTGGATGGTCTCCACTGGCAGTGGGTTTTCAAGGTCTGTCCTGGGTTTTTTTCTTCCTCTGTTTCTTTTTTTTTCCTTTTTTTTTTCTTTTTTTCTTTTTAGAAAGAAAGAAGCAGAAAAATTATTGTGTAATTCTACCTTTTTGCCAGGGTTGCCAAAAATTGTACTCTCTCTGCCTATTCATGGGATTGTGTCATTGTAGGGTTTCTTTTGTCCTGGATGGAAATAAAGGTCTATTATAAAGTAGCATTTTATTTCCTCATTTAAAAGATGAAAATTGAATTCTACCATCCATGGATTTTTCTTGATGTCTTGCTTTTCTCATTTTTCTGTGCTTCAGAGTTCCTGGTGTGTCTATTATCTATTATCCACTTTCTATGTTCATTTATATATTTATATTTGCTGTCTTTATTGAAGCAGAGATGCAGGACAGATTTTTCATCAATATAGTTCTCTTCATGTTTTTTTGAATTGTCTATTTAAAAAATTCTTTTAAAGAACTTTCAGCTTTCATTCTTTTTTCCATCAATGTTTTTGCTCACACTTCTGTTGATGCCCTGACTTAGCTTTAGCAGCTTAGCTCTTTTACACCATCACATTACTTCACTTTTTTCTGTGTCAAGGATTGGAATCATCCTCTGCTCACACTGAATGCCATGGGGCTGTCTGGGCAACCCCAGAAACAGAAAAGGCTGTTTGGGGCGATGGTTGTGGTCTCACCTGGCAGAGAGACATCCCCACCAAGCAGGCTCTGCATTAGCCACGTTTGGGACACCAAGCCACTCCAGTGGCCCTGGAGAAGCATCCCTATTCCGCCCCCGTTCAGCTCACTGGTGTATTACCAATGTCCGGAGTAAGAGTTTTCACCCCAGCCAGATCCTGCTCCTGGCAGCGAATTTAGCCTTTCGCTCAGATTAATTATTCCCTGCCCTAGTTTCATCGCCTCCCCTCTCATGGTCGGCAGTGGCTCCTCCCCTCCTGGCCTCCACATACTTCAAATATTTGCAGCTGGTTTGTTTTGTCCTGAGTCAGTGCTTGACTGTGCTGAGCTGTGGGCCCGGGGCCGGGCTTGCCTCGCGGCTGGGTGCAGCTCCACCGGAGATTCCTGGGATTGTCCCCGGCGCTGATGGGCGGCACGTCCCTCTCCAGGTTGCGTTAGCGCCCGCCGGGCTGCGCCGAGCCTGCGGGATGCTGCCAGGTGAGCCCTGAGGAGGAGCTGTTGGGGGGCGATGCAGACCTTTGGGCGAGCCCTGCAGCGCGGTGGTGCACACGCATCCCATTGATCTGGTCTTTGTGGGCCAGCTCTGCTCCCAGAGCCGGGCAGGGAAAACCTCTAATTGCAGGTGTGCTCCCACTAGGAGGTTGGGTAATAACTCAAAGTTTTCGTTAATTGGAAGAAAGTTGATGACAGTGGCATTTCTCAGACGAGGAGGATGAGCCGTGTGATTGCGACAGCAAATCACAGCCTCCCCGGGAAGGGCAGAGGTGGGAGTGTGCTCCATCTTCACACCTCATTGCCAGGGCTGGGTTACGAGCTGGTGTTGGATCTCTTACGGGTCAGCAGGGGTGCTAGCAAAGCTCAAAAGCAGGTGCTCTTGGGAGGCTGTCTCAGACCATCAAACCGAGAAGAAACAGGAGAACAAAATCTGAGTCTCTGAAAATTGTGATTGAGAACATTGTTTATGGAAATGTATTTCTGAATGCCTGTTTGGCAACTGTGTCATGGGTAAAGATGAATTTGTCACTGGATTGGAATTTGGTGGCTTCATGAGAAATACGAGTCATATTCCTGCAGGCCAACAAAGCCCATTCAAGCTGTGGTGTATGTCTTAGCACCTTCAAAGTTGATGGGCATGATTAATCAAATTGAAAGGTAACATTTAAATAGAAAATCTGTGAAGTAAAATGGAGATCTGTTTAAAAAATACTTACTGGATGACCAAAACCCACAGCTGTGAAATTGGTGGGTTTAGTTAACTGCTTAATAAGCCTCATTTAGGGAAAGCTGCTATTAGACATACAAGAATGTGTGACAAACAGGAAAAAACAAATTGATGACAGTTAACAGAGATAGTATGAAATACCAAAAGGGAGAGTTTTTAAATGCATCAGAAACAAACACTAAGTAATACATATTGGTCAGATATAAGAGCCAAATATTAAAAATAAATTCTGTGTTTGAATATTTTGAGCTGCAAGTGTTTGGAAAGAAGTAGGACAACTTTTGAGTTTATTGCTGAAGGAGGATGCTGGACTAGTCATAAACTACAAGAGTCCTAAGAGACTTGACTGCAATGTAGCCTTGTTTTTGAAGGAATCTTGAAATTTCCAGAAAGAGCAAGAAGGCAGGAGGAGAATTCATTTGTATGAGTTTTCAAAATCATGCAAATACTAATACAGTGTAAGTGGGTAGAACTGGTGCCCAGCATTGTGCCAGGTCAACCAAGCTGAGCTGATGACTACTGTGGGCTTAAAATCTGTGCAGGGAAAGTTTTAATTTCTCTTCCATAGGCAGGGATTTGAGACGCGCCAAAGAAGGGTGTCATGGAGCTGGCAATCTCAGAAGTGTGGGTTGAATCCTTGCCACAGGGTACTTTCTGTAAGGGCCTAACCTAGATTTACTTGCCTGGGGTTTGCTTGGTGGAGCTTGCGGAGCTGCTGCATTTGCCAGCTGTGCTGGGCATCCCCAGCTTTGTTTTGGGGAGCTGGAGCCAAACACATGGTGTGACTGCAGTTTAGCTGTGGCTAAGGCTGGGAGCACAGCAGGGTTGTTTGGTGGTGCAGTAAACTCCCGAGGTGTCCTGTACAAAACTTAATGTGGTGGCATTTTGCCTGGGGCTAAATATAAAATCCTGTTCTTTGACCAAAGCAAACGTAATCTTTTCCATTTGTCTTCCCAAATGCTGCTGCATGGGTCATTTCTGGCTGTGATTTTGGCTTGTCTTCATTTTCAAGATTCTTCCCAGCCCACCCCACGCAGTAGTACCATCTCACCCGCCCACCCCCTCTGGGTTTCACACACCTGTTTGCATTGCAAATTAACACCTTCCTGTTTATTCCAGGTTGCCTTCCCACTTGAGCTTGCTCTCCTGCAAAACAAATGCCATGCCTTCTTTAAAATAACTCATTTGTTGTTACTTCATTAACTCTCTGAGCCACAAAGACCTGCTGACTGTATTATCTTGGTGTTTAGTTGTCCCTCCTGTACATTTTTCTGCTCATATCCCATTCAGGCTCCAAGTGCTGTGTCTAGGGATATCCCTGTGGGTGTTTGTGGAGAACCTTGTGCAGCAGGGCCCAGTCTGCTGCTGAGACTTTGCAGATGCTGTGGAAATGCAAAGAGCATAACCAGCATCTGCTCCCAGGCCCTCCTTGCAGATTCCTGCTGCATTAGATTTGATAAAGTTCATCATCAGGGACTGCTGGAAAGCCAAGACAGGCTCTGATGGGGTTAGTCTTTAGGGCTAGTTGCCAGTAGGAATCAGTGAGGCCTTCTCTTACCAATGATTGCCTACTAAATGGAGTGCTGGTTGTGTCACTGAGTCCTCCTCCATGGAGCTGGTCCATTTGCCTTTCCCCAGGCAAGATTTCAAGGCAGGGCAGCAGAGATGCCAGCTTAGAGAGATGAGTGTCTTCCCTCCCACCTCGAGGGCATCTGAGTGTTTCAGCTGGGTTTCCCATTTGCCGGGCTGGTAGCGGGAATGATTTTGAAGTTGTTCTTTCTGCAGAGAGGCACAGTGGTTCATCCTCAGCCCAGGTGGCTGTAAGAACTTGCTGTTTGGTGCTGATGGTCCTGGTTTCTGCCCCGGCTGCTCTGCAATGAGAAGGGCCAAAAGGGCTGGCATGGTTTCAGATAATCATGGGCTGAGTCAGTGTCTCATCTTGGCTGTCTTTTCTTTCTCGGGTTGTTTCAGTGTGAAGACCCCGGCCTCGGAGAGCAGTGGGCAGGATGCTTAGGCTGAGGCAGCAATATTCCCATCCCATGTTTCATGCTGCTGTGCTGGGTACTGCCATCACCCCACAGGGCACGGCTGGGGGCTGCCTGCAGCCTGCCCACCACCTGGGCAGAAGCCGCTGGGAGCACGGGGGTCTCTTGGGGCCGTGCACAGTCGGTGCTGTGGTAGCAGGATAAGTCCCAAGCCCTGCAGGGTGTCTCTGGGTTTGATTGGGGCTGAGCCTCTGTTGCCTGAGGCTGTCACCGGAGAGGTCAGGCAGGTGGAGATCTGGAAGTGCCTGTCCCACAAAAATATTCCCAGAAATGTCTTAGCTGGGGCATGTCTGCAAATCTAAAAAAACTTCCGTTGATGGAGGGCAGCTGGGGCTCCGTAGCAGGCGGCGCATTTGTGGAATCAGCCATTGAGACGAAATGGGGTACCCGAGGCAGGCTGGGCGCTGCAAGGGGCTCCGTGCTGCCCTGAAAGGGGGGAGACCCGAGTGCTCCTGGCCCCGGAGGGGTGAGCAGGGAGCGGTCGGGGAGGGGCGGTGGGAACACTGTGGCCGTGGTTTCGGTCCGAGGGCACAGCCTTTGAACGCAGGCAGGTGGGGCAGAGAGCGGCGGGGCCCAGGAATCCGCGGGGGGATAAAATGTCTCAATGGAAGCGGGAGGGGGCTGGGCCGGCCCGGGGCCGCAGGTGGGACGGAAAACCAGGAGGAGAGGCGGCCCTGGGGGTCTGGACGGGGCCGAGGAGGGCGGCCCGCAGCCCCGGGCCCTGCGGGCGGGGCGGCCCCGCTGGCCGGGATCCAGCTCCAGGCTTTGCCGGCGGCAGCACCGCTGCGGTGCCCGGGGCCGTCCGCGGCCATTGAGATGGAAATGCCCCGCGGCTGGAGAATGGAGACCCAGTTCCCAGCCTGAGGGAGGGGCGGCCGCCATTGCCCGGCGGGGCAGCGGGGGCTTCCCTCCGTGTCTGCAGCCTCCCGGAGCCGCGGAGGTGGAGAGCGAGGTGGGAAAGGACCCCGGCCCCGACCGGTATAGGGGCAGACCGTGTGGAGCAGGTTTGTTGCCAGGCGTGCTGGTGCCGGGGCTTTGCAGCGTTCCTGGTGCTGCGAGGGTGGGCTGTGGGAGCAGCCGGGTCTGCCTGCAGCCCTGGGGATGGCCGCTCTGCAAAGTACCTTGGTCTCTCTGTAGTGCTGTTTCTCAGCCTCATGGGTTACCTGTGTCGCAGTTCAGGTGTTATTTGTCTCCTGTCCTTGCATCCTTGCTGGAGCATGCTGATCTCGTGTATCTGTCTTGCAGAGATGACTCTCCTGTCCTCCCAGACACCATCCCTGGAGCCATCCTCGGCTGCCGCTGAGAGCGCAGAGCAAAGGATGCTGGAGAAGAGGGCCAAAGTTTTTGAGGAACTGCTCCAGACAGAGCGGGACTATATCAGAGACCTGGAGATGTGTGTGGAGAGGATCATGGTGCCCCTGCAGCAGGCAGAGGTAGGAGATGGGAAGGGAGGGGAAGCTGTGGTGCAGCACTGGTGGATTGGGGTGAGGATACTGAGTCCATTTAGTTCTCTAAGGCGACCAAGCAGCACGGGAACCCATAGAGGAAATTTAAGCTATTCTGAGGGGAGGAGGGTGGTTCCCACAGCTCCATGCACGTGTTGCAATAGCCCATCTGCTTTGAGATCCTGCTGAACTCTCATCCTTGCTGGAAGCAAGAGACGGGGCAGCAAGTATCACAGATTGATTTTCTGGGGAAGGAAAAGTTTCTCTTCATTTGGTTTATAGATTAAATTCATTGACAGGAGAAATAAGATATGGAGCCTTGGCATGGGACAGATTTAGTGGGAAGAGAAAGAGAAAACCAGGTGAGCAGAGGCAGAATGGCTGGGAAAGAGAAGGACACTGTGGTAGGACACATAAGGAGTGGGAGTTTCAGTGCACTGGGGGACAAGGAAATGTGTACAGGAGTCACTGCAATGAGAGGAGGTCGCACCAGGTGCCTGTTGTGAAGCTGCACCTGATGGGTTGCAGGAGGGCAGTGCGGGGGACTGTTGGGTCTGACTGAGACATGTTCCCCATCCAGGACATCTCTTTTCCCATTTACTAGATGCAGAACATAGACTTTGAGGGCCTTTTTGGAAACATCCACACGGTAATTAACTTCTCCAAGCAGCTGCTGTCCACCTTGGAGGCTTCAGATGCCATTGGTATGAATTCTGCTGTTACCTTTTCTCGGAAGGCTGGGATGGGTGTTGCTAGTGGCAGGACATAACAGTTTAAATGGTGGGAGAGGATCACTGGGACTGGGCTTTCTCCCTGCTGGTCCCCATTGCCACTCTTCAGTCCAACAGCGAAGCCAAGGAGATCTGTGTTGCCCCAGGGGTCACCATGCTGAGACACAGTGCCTGTGGCCATCTGTGGCCCCTTGCCCCAAAGTGCTGCCAGCTTGAGCCGTTCAGGCCTTGGGCTGCCTGTGCCTTTGCTCTGTGGCCCCAGTGACCAATGTCTGCACTACTCCCCCTGGGAGACCTGGATTGGTTGAGCTCCCCGTGTTGGTGGGTGATGAGCAGGGGTCCTGCATGCTGTAGTAGCACTGTCTTCTTGAGCTGTGTGTGTGGAACAGGGACACTGGATGTCTTATCATGAGACACACCAGTGTTTTTGGAGGCAGCTGGGGACCAGGAGACACTGAAGTCCTGCTTTGCTGCTGTCTGCAGGGCCAGTATTCCTGACACAGCGTGCAGAGCTGGAGAGTGTCTACAGGGTGTATTGCCAGAACCATGATGAGGCCATTGCACTGCTGGAAACCTATGAGAAGGATGAGAAGATGCAGAAACTACTTCTGGACCTGCTGGATAGCCTCAGGTTTGAGCCTCTGGCTGTGGTAGCCACCAGGCTTGGATAGGGGGATCAGTTTCCAACATCCCTGCCCCTCTGTCAGCAGTGTTTGGGCAGTTCAGGTGGTGATTGGAGAGGGTCTGATGGTGGCACTTGCACAGTTCACCAGGCTCTGGGTTCAAATGGCCCCCTGCCCCAACGCACAAGTGCTGGGAAACCTATAGACCCCCTTAAAATCAGCAGAGAAGCCACCAATGTATAGAGAAGGTGGCATGTCCTGGACTGAGGGCTCCTGTTCCCCAAACCCTGACCAACCATGGCTGGTGAGGAAGGAGCTGCTTTGCCTGGCTCAGCGAGTGCCAAGGCTCCAGCTTGTGGAGATAAATGCCCTGGGAGCCGGCAGTGCCGACAGCTGCTATGGGAGAACGGGGCTGCCCACTGCCCTGGCAGCCTCACTGGCAGGGCACAGATACTGGCTGTGGGATTGCACACCTGCCACCCCATTAACCCGTGCTTTTCTTTGCTTTTTGGCACTCTGTGGGCCGGCAGGAGCCTGTACAGTGAGTGGTAAGTGCATCCTTCCTCTTTGTCCCTGCTTGTCTGTCCGTGTTGGTCTGGCCATTCCCTTTTAACTAACCTCCTGCCACAGGCTGGGTGCATGCTGGGGGGCTCTAACAGTGCTTTGTGGAGGCACGACTGCGAGGAGAGGGGTGTCTGCGACATGATTGCAGCAGAGGCAGTGGGTGGGCTGCACAGGTAGGCAGCACAAGTGATGAGGCGAGGGGAGGTCTTGGGCAGGAAACAGGATTTGGGAGCCCTCAGCCCCAAGGAGCCAGGAAAGCCCTGCAGTGACTGTGGTCCTGCAGTCAGTCTGTCCTGCACTGGGGGGACAGATCTGGGCAGTTGGGTGGTAGAACAGCATCTCAAACAAGTGGCTGTCTGGCAAGTGTGAGGCTGTGCCTACTTGGGATTTCATGGTGGGTCTGGTAATGGAGAGGACCCTGGCTGGGAAGGATCACCTGGTGCAAGTGAGGACCAGAAACCTGGGGTTGATCTGAGAGCACCAGGAGTTCAGGAGTGCGATGAGTTTGGGCATAAGGGTAGTATGACTTATGGAGTACAGTGGATTTAGAGGCATTGGAGTTCTGGGTCTGGCTGGCACTGGTTTGAGGGGGCAGAATTTGTGTGGCAGAGCGGGACTGATGCCTGATAGATCTCCTTTGTCCTGACTTTCCAGGGGTTGCACAAACTACATTAACCTGGGCTCCTTCCTCATCAAGCCCGTGCAGAGGGTGATGCGGTACCCACTGCTGCTGATGGAGCTGCTGAGTGCCACCCCCGAGGCTCACCCTGATAAGGCACCACTCACAGCTGCAGTCCTCGCGGTCAAAGAAATCAACGTCAACATCAACGAGTACAAGCGCCGGAAGGACCTGGGTGAGGAGCTGGGCAGTGCTGGGCAGAGAGACAGGAGTGGGTGTGCTGAGCTTGGTGTCTGCTGGCCACTGAGCCTTAGCTGGCAGCCACAGTCACGGAGGAAGTCTCACTGCTCAGGGGAGTTTGGCCCCATCACCTTTATAACTGCCCTTCAAGTAGCTGCTAGTTGTGAGCAGATCCCCCTCTGCCTCCTCATGTCCAGTCTGCCTGGCTCCCTCAGCTCTCCTTGTGGATTAGGAGCTGTGATTCTCCCACATCTCTCATGGCCTTCAGGCACCAAAACTAGACACAGTACCCAAATGTAGCCTCTCTGGGACTGAATAGAGGGAGAAAATTACTCCCTTTGATACCTGCTGGCCACTCTCCCTGTTTTCCCTTGGAAGCCCCTGGTTCATGCAGATCTTACACTTTAGTCCTGCCTCGTAGCCCCACTGAAGCTGAGGTGACAGAGGCTGCCTATAATGATTGCTTGTATTTGCTAAAGAAGCAATATAGACACTTTCTGTATGTCCAGTGATTATTGTACATCATCTCCTATGTCATCTTATGCGGGCACTATGCATAATCCTGTGGAAGAGCTTGAATGGTTTGTCTGCAAACTGTAGGGCATCTCAAGAACCAAATAGGTGGCAGAGCGCTGGATGGGATGGGAGGTTATGATACAATATTTTACAAGGGCATGTAGTGATAGGACTGGATAAACTGACAGTAGATTTAGATTAGATATAAGAAAAAAAACCTGTACACTGAGGGTGGTGAGGCACTCGATCAGGCTGCCTGCACAAGTTGTGGATGAAAGTGTTCAAGACAAGGTTGGATGGGGCTTTGAGCAACTTGGTCTAGGAGATGTCCCTGCCTGTGGCAGAGGGGTTAGAACTAGATGATTTTAAGGTCACTTCCAGCACACATTCTATAATGATATGTGGGGTTCTTGGGACTACAGAGGCTTGGGGAAGAGGAGAACTAACAAGGTGATTGTTGATGAGGCAGTGTAAGACATGGGTGTTTGTGCTTACAAAGGTTTTGATTTCTGTATCAATCTCTTCAGTGCTAAAGTACAGAAAAGGGGATGAGGATAGCCTCATGGAGAAGATCTCCAAGCTCAACTTCCACTCTATCATCAAGAAATCCAACCGTGTGAGCAGCCACCTCAAGCATCTCACAGGCTTTGCACCCCAGGTACTGTGCGTCAGGTGCACTTACACCCTGCAGTGCTACTCCAGAGGTGCCTGCTGTCCCCCACACCCCTTCCCCCTGTGCAGCTCTGACCCAGGCCAGCGAGGCAGAGTGAGCTTAGGGTCTGAACCACCCACCTCTGCTGTCCAGCTTGTGGGCAGGAGGGCCCCACATCTTGCACTCTGGGAGGTGCTGAGTCCTGCATCACCTCCCTTGAAACACTTTTTCTCACAGCTGAAGGATGAAGCCTTTGAAGAGACAGAGAAAAACTTCCGGATGCAGGAGCGTCTGATCAAGTCCTTCATCCGGGACCTTTCCCTCTACCTGCAGCATGTCCGGGTGAGTCAGTCTGGGTGTGATGCCCAGCCCATGGGGCTCACCATGCACTGCCCCTCCTGTCTGCGTGGTGTGTCCCTGCAGTGCCTCTGGCCACGGCTCCTGCCTCAGCCGTGCAGAGTGGTCTGGGCTGCCCTGGGAGCCCCTTCTGGGCAGCAGGGATGGCTCATCTAACTGTGTCTCCCTGGTGCAGGAATCAGCTTGTATGAAGGCACTGGCAGCAGGGAGCATGTGGGACCTGTGCACAGAGAAGGGAAGTGGGGACTTGGACCAGTTCCAGAAAGTGAATCGTCTCATCAGCGACCAGCTCTTCTCCAGCTTTGTGAGTGAGGCTGTGCTCTCGTGTGCTGGGGATGCCCCTTTGGGGCCCACCCTGGAGGTCTGCTGCAGATGGGCAGGCCCTGGGAGGCTGCAGGGAGGGTAACCTGGGAGAGCTGTGAGCATTCCTGCTTAGCTCTGCCCTCCTGAGAGCTTTGATGCCTGGGAGTTGATGAATGTGCCTGTTAGATACACATTTTTTCAGCCCTACCTGAAATGCTACAGCTCTTCACGTGAGTGGTTCAGGTACTTCCCATAGAGTTACCCATGCTGGCACAGTTACGTAAGATTATAGAATAATTGCTGTTGGAAGGGACCTCTGGAGCTCCAGTGGGTGCCATCAGGAGACAGTGACTATACTGTCCTGGGGAGGTTGTGTGCTGCAGAGTGAGCTGCTGGGGTTCACACTGGGAGAGAACACCTTGTCTCACCTTCTCACTGCACCTCTGCCCCCCAGAAAGAGCGGACGGAGCGGCTGGTGAGCTCGCCCCTGAGCCAGCTGCTGAGCATGTTTGCGGGGCCCCACAAGCTGGTGCAGAAGCGCTTTGACAAGCTCCTTGACTTCCACAACTGCACCGAGCGAGCGGAGAAGCTGAAGGACAAGCGAACGCTGGAGGAGCTGCAGTCAGCCCGCAACAACTACGAGGCCCTCAATGCGCAACTGCTGGACGAGCTGCCCAAGTTCCTGCGCTTCGCCAAGGAGCTGTTTGCCAGCTGCGTGCGGGGCTATGCCGAGGCACACTGCGACTTCGTGCGCCTGGCCCTGGAGGAGCTCAGACCCCTGCTGTTGGTGGGTTCCCGCAGTGCAGGCAGCGCCCTGGGCTCAGAGCAGCACTGATCCCTGCAGGGTTTATCCCTGAGCATCACTGGGACCTGTCACGTCGTGGGGGAAGCTGCTACTGCAGTTTCAGGCCACAAGTGACTTGTGGAGGGCTCCTGTGGGATGCTCGGGGCAGGCATTGCAGGGTTATGATGCAATTGTGTGTAGAAGGCTCTTGGAGCAGTGGCAGGAGAGCACTCGCCTGGGAGAATCTCAGGTCATGAGTTTGAGGACCACTTAGAGCTGAGTCCAGACAGGACTGCAGACCTGGATCTTATGCAAGTCACAGGCAGGACTCAGACCCCTGCTGTGGTCTGCTCTGTAGCTCTTGGCCGCTTCTCCCAGCAGCTGTCACCTAACCAGGATCCCTGACTTTGCTCTGGTTCCAGTTGCTGAAGGTGTCTGGCAGGGAGGGGAACCTGATTGCCGTCTTCCAGGATGAGCACAGTCGAGTCCTCCAGCAGCTCCAGGCCTTCACCTTCTTCCCAGAGTCCCAGGCGGCTCCTAAGAAGACTTTTGAAAGGAAGAGCATGGAACGGCAGTCTGCCCGGCGGCAGCCCCTTGTGGGCCTGGTGAGTGCCCTCTGCCCGGTGTAAGGGCTTGCAGGTCCTAGGACAGCCACTCACACCCGCCTTGTTCCTCTGCAGCCGACCTACCTCCTGCAGTCAGATGACATCCGAGCCGCCCTCCTGGCCCGCTATCCCCCAGAGAGTCTCTTCCAGGCTGACCGCAATTTCAATGCTGCCCAAGACTTGGATGTCTCCCTGTTGGAAGGAGACATTGTGGGTGTCATCAAGAAGAAGGACCCCATGGGCAGCCAGAATCGCTGGCTCATAGACAATGGGGGTAGGTGGCTGTTCCCTGCCCTTGCTGAGTACCCTCCTCTGGTCTCCCTGTGCCCCAATCTGAGCTCCCTTCCTCTCCCTCTCTGCAGTGACAAAAGGCTTTGTGTACAGCTCCTTTCTGAAGCCCTATAACCCCCGCCGCAGCCAGTCGGACGTCTCCGTGGGCAGCCACTCTTCCAACGAGTCGGAGCACAGCAGCTGCTCTCCCCAAAGCAACGCCACACTGACCTTCAGCCCCAGTGGGGCGGCCGTCACCTTCACTCAGAAACCCCTGCAGGACTCTGCCTCACCTGCAGATGTGTACCAGTCCCCACAGCCCCCACTGGACGTGGACTCCCCCTCTCTGCCCCAGCTTGGCTCTGGTGACAGGACAGCCCCACTGGCTGGGACAGTGACATCTCAGCGCCGCTACAGCCGCCCCGAGCTGGGCTGCAGCCCCGGCTCTCGCAACGGGCACCCCAACAAAGCACATCTCAGGCCCACGCCCTCGGTGGAGGACAGAGACTCTGGGCTGGAGAACAGCGAGTCAGAGGGCAACCAGGTGAGTCTTCAGCCAGCCTCACGGGGCTGGGGATGCCAAGGGCTAACCGCTTTGTTTGACTGGGGACTGAATCATCCTCCTCCCTGGCAGTGACAGGGAAGATGTAGGAGGGGGAGTATGAGACAGAGAACTAGGCTGCAAATGGGGGTGGGAAGAGGCCAGGATGGGGCCAGGGCTGTCACGTTTTGGGGAGAAGGACAAAAGCCCACACCTCCTATGCCATGTCAGAGTAAGGCTGTGTGGTGTGACCATCCAACTGATGCTCTCCCCTTGTCTGGCAGGTCTACTACGCTCTCTACACCTTCAAAGGCCGAAACACCAATGAGCTGAGCGTGTCAGCTAACCAGAGACTCAGGATCCTGCAGTTTGAGGACATCACAGGCAATCAGGAGTGGTGGCTGGCTGAGGCCCATGGGAAGCAGGGCTATGTGCCCTCAAGTTACATCCGGAAGACAGAGTACACGTGAGGCAGCGGACAGAGCCTGCACCCCATGCCTTGTTTCTACTGGGACTGCTAGGGGCCTGGGGGAGGCTGGCCAGCCCTGCAGCCCCCGCTGCTGACCCTGAGGCTGTGCTTCTTACAGCTGTGCACTGCTCCTGGGCCCCAAGACACTGACTGCCATTACCCTTCAGGGGAGGGAAGAAGGGTGGGCTGGCCGGGTAGGCAGGAGCAGGCAGCTTCTGCAAGGGCAGGGGTGAGTTCACCCCTGAGGTGTGTTTGACCTCCTGTATCCAGCCAGGAGCAGGGGAGCACAGCTTGGGGCTAGGGCCTGCCCAGGAGGGTAAGGCTTGACTAAGGCTGAGGAGCTACTGTGGATTTGAATTATGGAAGGCTATTGCTGAGTTTTTGGAGATTGTCTTTAGTCAAGTAGTATTAAAAGCAGCTCAGACCTTGTGAATGTGCTCCCTGTGCAGCAGGAACCTGGTCTCACCTGTCTCTGCAGGACTCAGGGTGGGACATTTACACACTGCCTGGGGAAGCAGCTCTGAGGGTTGCTGGGAGTAGTTGAGCTCCAGGCCTGGGATGGGTATGGCCTCTGAAACCCTCACAACAAAGCCCCCAGCAGGTGCCTTCTCCCTGTGCTTGGCCTTTCCAAGGTCTGCTGCTGCCAGGAGCCATCAGGTTCTCATCTTTCAGGTGACCCAGAAGCCCAGAGCACCATACCCTTGTCAGCAAGGCAAGGTATTGGCTGTGCCCAGGACCCATCTTTGCACTGACATGCCCACCTGGCTGCTCTGGGCTGGGGCAGGGCAGAAGGCAAAGCACAAGCTGCCCTCCAGCCTGTTTTATGGGGTGTCTGACCAGAATTGCCTCACCAGTGCTTTCCTGCACGGCATTGGAGAGGGTGCTGACATTCTGGAATGGCAGGACCATCCCTGGGAAGGGTGTGGTGCCTTTTGCTGGGTTGCTGTGTGGTACTGCTGCTGCCATGTCCTGAAGGGAGGAAGTTCCCTTCATGGGGCAATGTTTGTATCCCCTGTACTGCTGCTCTGTAAATAAAGATTTACCCTTGTGTATAGAAGGTGCCTTTGCAAGTATTGGGAGAGCTGGGAGGAGTGTCTGGCAAGTGCACGGAGCAAAGACCACAGACTGCATGCAGACCCTACAGGGCCAGGAAAAACATTTCCCTTTCAGTGGGGTCCAGCATTCTGCTGCCTTGGTGTTTGTGCCAGCTGCAGCTCAGGCACGAGGAAACCCTCAGAGGAACCTTCTTTATTAAGATGAAGTGGTTGCGCTGCCCCCTTCCCCCAGCTGTGTGTTAACACGACTCAGCTGGGGCTGCTGGGCAGTAGTGGCTGGTGGGGTGAGTGCTTGCCCTGCTCTAAATGGGCACCTGCTCCCTGCATGCCAACAGCCGAGGTCAGGCCCAAGAACAGTCAAGGGTTTGTCAACAATAACCACCATGCGCTGTGTGTGCCGGCTGCTCTCCAGCTTGTCTCCACCACAATCAGGTGTGCAGTCTGGAGCCACAGCCCAAAATCTGCCCCACAAGTGGTTGTGATAGCCTCAGGGAGGGCTCATTTATTTGCACTACAGTCAAAGGGAGCAGTAGCCACACAGAAGGCAGCCCTGGTTTTGCTGGGCTGGTTTTACAGAGTAGTGTTCTTGGCTGAGTAGAGCTGTGCCACTCAATTTGGGCTGCCCAGCTCGGTGTGCAACTCTGTTGGCAGCTCTCCCCACCCAGGCACTAGCCAGGCTTAAAGCTAAACCAAGGCTTACTTAACATGCCTTGACATCAGCCTTTTAGTTAGAAGACTACAAAGTTACAAAGTAAATAAATTACAACATTCATTCTTAGATTAAACTGTAACTTTCAGTCCATAGTGCAAAAGCATCTTTAAGGTAGGTTCACCTGGCATGGTGAAGTACAAAAACTAAGACCACCCCCAATGGAGGTCATGAGCTCCCTGCCTGGCCGATGGCTTTTCCCCTCTATCCTGGAATAAATTATGCAGCTCCACACCCTTTTGTGCATAGCAGGCAGGATATGGTAGCAAGGCTGAAAGCTCACTCGAGTCCAGATGCTCTGTCTCCGGACAACCAGAGAAGCCACCCTCTCTGCTTCCCTGCTGCAGAAAGGCAAATTCCTGGGCAGCTTGGCTGTGGGAGACACCGGTGCCCACAGGGTGAGTGGCGCAGGAGGAGCTGCCTCACACCCCCGGCCCCGGCAGCGCTCCACCTACAGCGCGGTGGTTTCTGTAATGGCGATGCCGGCGTCCCTCGCCATCGCGGAGAAGATGCTCTGCTTCATGAGCAGCTCCTCGGGGCTGTCGAATTCCACAATTTGCCCAGCCTGCAGCACCATCACCCTGGCGGAAGGGAACAAGAAGGCCTGAACTCCCAGGATCCGAGTGGATAGCGCTGCTGGCACCAGCGCTGCAGCCCCACCAACCCTCACTCCTCCTAAACCACTTTATGTGGTTCTCCTCTCAGCAGCGGTGAGGGCACAGCCCTCCTCCCTGTGCTGGCGGGGTCACACACATGAGGTGTCAACAGCAAATGCCTCTGTGGTCTGTTGCTGTAAAGAAGGATCCCAAAAAATGTTTCTCCCACAAAGGCATAACTGCTGCATGGGCATCCTTCCTATGCTTCTGTTCCCTTCACCACTGTATATTACTACCTCAGGCACTGCATCCAACCCTGCCCCTCTGGCTGCATTCTTGCTTCCGCTGCTGTCCACCTCTCACCCCATCCTAGGAGTCTGGATCCCCATTCCCGTTGCCCCACAGTACTGTCCCATGGTACCTGTTGCTGTCCATGATGGTGTGGAGGCGGTGGGCGATAGTAAGGACAGTGCAGTCAGCAAACTCTCTCCGGATTGTTGTCTGGATTAAATGATCAGTTTCCAGATCTACGGCTGCTGTTGCTTCATCCAGGATGAGGATCTTGGCTTTGCGGAGAAGGGCCCGAGCCAGGCACACCAGCTGCCTCTGCCCAACACTAGGATGAGATGAAGAGCATGAGTTACTAGATGGACACTAGCAGAGCTTCTGCAAGCCCACTGCCTCTCGCTGCTCTGACCCCAACACTGTCCCTGGCCTTTCCCCATTGACCACCATCTGCCTTCCTGAGCACCATGTCCCTCACCATCTTGCCCTCTGGGCCACCACAAAAGGGTTGGCTCACACTAGCTCCCTAAGAGCCCTGACTCTTTGGCCGTTTTCTTCCATCTTCACTTCCCAGAAGCTTCTGCGCATCATCCCTGGACTTCACTGGAGGCTGCTGTTCCAGGCTGGACCCTGGGACCAAGGGAAGAGAGGGGAGCTGGGCCTGCATCTGCTCCTCTGCTCACCTCAGGTTCTCCCCTCCCTCGCTCACGAGATGCAGCAGCCCCTCGGGAAGGCCTTGCACATATGTCTTCAGGTGAGCCAGCTCCAGGGCCTTCCAGACCTCCTCGTCTGAGTACTGGTCAAAAGGGTCCAGGTTCATCCGCAAGGTTCCAGTAAAGAGCACAGGGTCCTGCCAGGGACAACACCATGTTCAGCCCCACCACAGCCATTCAGCAAGGACAATGGCTCCAGGCCTCCAAGTGTGGCCACATCCTGCCCACACCACTGCCTGCAGCCGGCAGGGGATGTGGTGGCAGCCTGCTCAAAGGCCTTTGGCATGTCCACAGCACCCAGGGACGCACTGAGGCCATGCACTGCCTGCAGGGGGCCATGCAGCAGTGGGATGTGGAAAGGTGGGGATCAGCTCACCTGGGGGATGATGGTGAGGTTCTTGCGCAGGTCGTGGAGGCCAATCGTTGCTATGTCCACTTCATCGATGATGATCTTCCCTCCGGCTGCCTCCAGCACCCGGAACAGGCAGTTGGTGAGGGAGGATTTTCCAGCCCCGGTCCGGCCCACAACCCCAACCTGTGGAAGCAGCTTTTTAGACCAGCTGACAGGGCTGTAGAAAGCAGGGCAGATGCTCTCCATCTTGGTCTGGTGGGCCTTCCCTGCCCTTATCATCACCCAGATTGTCTGCTTTGGTTCCTTTCCTGCAGCTCGAGTCCCCAGGAGCCATATCCCATCACCATCCCACCCCAGCGCACGGACTGAAGCCAAGAAGAAGGAACAGCTTTAACAGAGTCTCTGTAAAGAGTGTAGTGAGGGCAGAGGCACCTTCTCAGTGCTCCCAATATTACAGGAGATCCCCTGAAGAACCAGGTCCAGTTCAGGTCGGTAGCGAACTTGGTAGTCAATGAACTGGATCTCGCCTTTGCTGGGCCAGCCACGCGGTGGACGCTTTTTTGTCACCCATGGAGCCTGGGGGAGGGCACAGGAGCGTTAGGGGGGTTCACTCCGCGATGCTGACTAGCACCAAGCTGTGCAGCTGGTGGTTGCCTGGACCCTGGTTTCCTCACCTCATTCTTCACCTTCGTGTACTCGTGGACCCGCTCCACAGCCACGATGTTGGTCTCCAGCTCCGAAGATGTCCGCACCAGCCAGTTCAGTGTCTGGGTCACCTGCATGGCAGAATCAGAGGATGCAGAGCTCAGTGGCACCCAGGAACAACCACCTCCCACCTCAGTCCAGGAATGATACTCAGGGACTCATCCTGGGCACGAGCATCCGTGGCCTGGCTCCTAATGCTCCACTGCTGAGACACAGCCCACTTCTCTCCAGCCCTTCAGAAACTTTGCTGCACCATCTCTGATCCACAGCAGGGCCATATTCCTCCTCATGGCAGCAAGTATCCCACTCACACTGGGATGGATATGCGCTTCCCTGGCTCTATAGCCACTCCCCAGCTGATGGGACACCCCAGGTAATCCCATTTCCATGGATCACAGCTGGTGTCAGGCCAGCCTCCTGCCGCCAGCCCAGAGCTCCCAGAGACAACCCTGTCCCAGAATGAGAAAATGCTTTCATTCACTCACGTTGAGAGCGGAGGAAACAGAAAGCCCCACGATGCCGCCCTCCAAAGTGCCCTTTGCAATCACTGCTAGAAGTGCAGAGAAGAACACCACCAGGCTCCCCACGAACTCCAGACGGATGGCCAGCCACCTGCACCAGGAGAGGACAGCTGAAGGGCAGGGAGAGAGGCAGGGAGGCATCTGCCTGTGCCCAGCACAGAGCCCAGCAGTAACAGCAGCGCTGCGGCAGCATCCCCACACCCAGCCACGAGCCCAGTGCTGCACACACGGCACAGGTCGGTACTTGTACAGAGCAGGTCGTTTGTGGCCAATCCTGCAAGCAGGTTCATTTACGTCAGTCCGTGTCTCACACATAACCTCCTGCGCTGGTAGTGCCATGTATCAGAAGAGCCCCAACCATACAACCCTCACACACCCAAATCATTTACCCTTAAGATTCAAAACCAGGAAGCGCCCACATCGCACTCCCACTGGGCCTGGAGGATCACCCTCTTCACAGAACTCACCCAGAGCATCTCAGCCCTTGACTGCACAACTCACCCTGCCCAGCCTCTGGACACTTTGTAGGGGGGCATAAAAAAATCACCCTAAAATGTGCCATTTCCACAGATGGGGACCCTATTCTAAACTCCCCCAGTACCTACACAGACCCTCAATGCTGAGATGAAGAGGGAGGACTGCAGCTTCTCAGGGACCTCCCTCAGGACTCAGAAGCCCCTAGGCAGAGGTGCTGCAGGCTGTACTGTGGCATAAGGGGTAAAACTCACCTATTTGATATTATCCAGGAATAAACACTTTTCTGATTTATGTCCATGGTGGTCTCATTTTGCTTCAGGAACCGTTCTTGGTGTCCATAGGCCCGGATCACGGAAAGGCCTGACACTGTCTCACCAAAGTGAGAGTAGATGGGAGACCTGGTGACGGAGTCCAGACGCCTTAGCTGGCGTGACGTGGAGACATAGAAGCACTGAAACGAGGGACACAGCTTGGTTACCAACACAAAGCCCAGCAGCCACCAAGATACTGCTGTCAGCAGGGCAGAAGCTTCACTCAAGGCCCAGTTACTCACCAGCACAAAATAGTAGAAGACACTCAAGGGAATGATAACAACAGCGAAGAATGGAGTGGCCAGGCAGATCACAATCAGTGTGCTAATGATGGCCATGAAACAGGAGAGCCAGCTGCGGAAGGACATGGGAATGGTCTCATCTACCGTGAAGATGTCCTGGAGCATATAAAAAAGTGCAGAGAAGCAGTCAGTGACCCCAGAGAGAAGGAGAAGCCCGAAGGCCCCCTACACACAGGGTTCCTACACACTCATATGGTAACACAGTGCCAGACACTTGTAAAAGTATTGGATGACTCTGAATCAGTGTTATGTTCACAACATCATTTAGAGCCACAGTTCTTAGCTTGGGAACAGCTGAGTTAACAGAAAAACTTCCTGTAATATTCCCCTGTTACACAGACCAGCTTTAAGAACTGCATCTTCATCAGGACCTAGGATGCAGGAGCAGTCATTGAAGCAAAGAGAAGGACAGGGCAAACTCCAGGTCCATGCAGGTGCACCCAGGTCTCCAGCTGGTCCATCCATCTCCTAGCTGGGCACCACATACTCTCACAACTCAGAGTAAACCCAGCAGGCCCATAGGCTTTACTTCAAGAGAAATTTTTATCCCCAAAAATCAAGAGACGGCACCAAAGGAAGAAGTGGAGTAGCAGCACACTTGAAATTACCTACTTGTATTTTCCCTCCTTTCTCATTTTCTCTTTGTTTTATGACCTTCACTTACATAGAAAAGACTGTAGATTTTGCTGGAAGTCCATAACCAGAAGGACTTCGCATTGTGGGACATGAGCTCTAGGCTCTTACCTCTCTTAGTAATTTACTATGGACCCTCTTCTGTTTCTCCACATCCTTCTTGCCCAGGTGACCCCAAACAGGACACAGTATCCAGGTGTGACCTCCTTATCACTGGGCAGAGGAGGTAACAACTTCCTGTGATTTGCCACACTGTCTTTCTAGTATAGCCCACGATGTGGTTTGCCTCACAGTCAGCCTTGCATCCACCATGCCCTCCTGGTCCCTACCTGGGCTCAGCTGTGCAGTGCTCAACAGGAGCAGGGCTATGCCACTAGCCAGTGCTCTCCAGACCTGCTGGAACGAACACCTTCTGCATGTTGGGGGTGTTCTCTTACCTTGGCAAACCTGTTGACGATGCGGCCGGTCGGGGTGGTGTCGAAGAAGCTCATGGGCACACGCAGGATGTTGCTGAGCAGCTGCTGGTGCATGACGCGGGAGGCTCGCATGGCGCCCTGGGCAGACAGCATGGTTGCGAAGAGCAGGAAGAGAGCTGCAAGGAGAGCATGGGGCTGTCACCAGCTCGTGTGTGACACTGGCCCCTGGCACCCTTTGGCTGGACAGACACACCAAGCAGCACCAAGCTGGCACCTCTGCAGTGAGCCACTGGGATAATCCTGCACCCCACCTTCTTGGGAGGCTACAGCAACTGCGTCCCAGCACAGGGGAGGAACACTAACCCTACTGGAAAGCCTTGGGCCCTAGCACTATGTCCAATCCAATTAAGGAAAATGATCTTAAAGCTAAGGGGGCAACACAGACTTGGGGCAATTTATGCTGCTTTCAGACTGGCGTGCGTCCACAATTCAGCCAGGAGCTGGAAGGAAGGCAGCAGGCAAATGAACACAGTGCTGGGTCCCCTGCTCCTTGCTGCACTGCCGGCTGCAGGCCTTGCAAGTCATATCCCTCCTGGACCACACAGATGAGGCGAGTGGGAACCGCTGTCCTCCCACCCTCACCTTGTGCCACCCCCAGTGCCCCGAAGACACCGATCCGCAGGTCCCGCTGCTGCGTGGGGTAGGTCTGGTTCAGGTAGCGCTGCGCATCGTCAGTCCAGGCACTGAGCCACAGGTTGGTCCCCACGTAGGCGACGTATTGTCCAACGTAGCC
Organism: Struthidea cinerea; assembly: GCA_013397865.1. NCBI lineage: Eukaryota > Metazoa > Chordata > Aves > Passeriformes > Corcoracidae > Struthidea > Struthidea cinerea. Next base: position 31,219 of record VZTI01000930.1, on the reverse strand, counting down.
CATGACAATCCAGAAGGAAAAGCACAAGCCGACAGCACGCAGGTACCGCAGGTACATGGAGAACTTCACCTGTGGACAACTGAGCCCATCAGGCCGCAGGCAATGACACCCAGCGCAGCCGTGGGACTCCATCACCCTTCCCACAGTGCTCCCCTCCACCACCCCACCCACCAGTCCCAGGCAGCTCTGTCTTCTTCGTATCTCTTGGCTGTGGTGGGGCCACAGCCAGCCCACACCAGCTTCCCTGAGCCACAGTCAGGGTCTGGCAGCGCTTAGCCAGGGCAGCACAGTGCTGCCCCTCTATCTTCCTCACCCCTCTATCTTCCTCACCCTGCCAGTTTCCACAGCTTCTTTCTCAATCAGTTGTTGTCCCTTCAGCTTCTTTGGGGGCTCCTCCTGGGCCTTCTTCCGGGAACTGGTGCTCTTTCTACTAAGGCTGCAGGGAGGTGATGAGTACCGTTAGTCACAGGGTGTTGGATCATTCCTAATCTCCCGGGGATCCATCTCTATGCTGCACTGGGTCTCCAGTGGTGGAGTCCTCTGGAAAATAATGTCCTAACTGGGGCAGCTTTGAGTGAGCCTTGTAGAAGCACTAGGCATGTACAGCCATAAAATTACAGCCTCATTCCCAAAAGCAGCAATAGCCAGCAGCATGAGTTTCAGGGAAGACCACAGAGTAAGGCTGTGGCACACTAGTGTGAGTAAAGGCAAAATCAGGTGCTCCTGACCCAGAGCGGCTTGTGGTAGGAGCAGGCAGGGAGGTTCCCAGCAGGAACTCCCCAGGAAGCCCCCAGATCCCTGTCTCCGAGGGACTAGTGCACGTGGCAGGGGAAGGAGCTGAGAGCTCAGGTCATGTCCCACCTGCGACTCAATTTTCTCCGATGGATGCTGGCCTCTCGCTTCAGGGTCATGGTCACCACATCACCAGAGCCCTCCTCCAGGCAAGGATCGACATCTTCATCAGCCTCCTCTTCATCCCCAGCTAAAGCAACAGCTACAAGCACAGGGATGGGGGAAGGTAGGGTCAGGCACTGAGGAAAGAGCAGATCCCATACACCACACCTCTGCTGTGCTCAGCTCCGCGTGGCACCCTAGGCCGTGTCCTACCACCACATATCACACCTTCTCCAACCTTGCTGCAAGACCAGCACAGCAGGAGGACGAAGAAATACACTGTGCAGGAGGGAGAACTGACAGGAGACATAGGGCTAAAGGCCTGCATGGAGGCAATCCCTGCTGCTGACTTATCCCAGCACCACTGGCCAGACCTCAAGCAAAGATTTGTGCTAGTTTAGTAGGTACAAGATCTGGTAGGTCATATCATTCCAGCTCAGAAACATCTCTTTGAGCAGGTGGAGATGGGCCCTGTGAAGACATACTGGGACTGGACAACTCAGCTGAGCCCTGACAGGGTGAGCATCCCCCTGACCTGACACCACTCCTCCCCATAGCACTGGGGAATATGATAAAGATGAAATGTTATCCAGTGGGATGTTTAGAACAAACCAAAGGATCTTTCTGACCCCAGCATGACAAAAATATGGAGCCTGTTGCCACATGAGTTTTTGGGACACATAAATGAACTAAAAAGGGAGTAAAAAATTTAAACAGGTCCTGTGCTCCTGTGCTGGATGTTCAACATAATGCCTGAATGCAAATCTTAGTCAGGAAGTCCTTGTGCTGCTGATTGCCAGAAGCTGAGGAGTCACAGCAGCCACTACTGGTGCCTGGGCTGGATAGGGCTAGGTCAGGCTGACAGATCAGATCTTCACATCCCCAACATACATGCACAGCCCCTCTAACTGCCACAGCCCCATTGTGTTCCCAGTACCTGTGGTATTTTCCTCCGACACATCCTCCTCCTGGTTGCCGTATAAGTTCAGGAACTGGGCAAAGGCCCCCTTGTTTGCAAGCAGGGTGCTGTAGGAGCCATGCTCAGACACTGCTCCTGCTGCCAGCACCACAATGTTATCGACCTGGGGCAGGAAACTGATACTGTGCGTCACCAAGATCCGTGTCTGCAACAAAGGGGTTGCGGGTAGTGATCATCAGAGCACCCCTCGTCCCCAGCCGTGGGTCTGCAGGCTCTCCATCTCCTATTTGGGGACTTCTCTGCTTATCAGTGCCTGGCTATGAGGACACAGGGTACCCCTCTGGGGACTCAAGAGGCCTCTCCTGCCTGCTGCAGCCCCGTGTGAAAGCTACAGAATTTCTCTCTGTCCCAAGCAAGCAACCTCAGACTTCCTTAGATCATTAACACCATGCCAGTTCCACTCCTGCCTGGCTGGGTGGTGGATTGGAGGGGATGGGTGCTCACCTTCTTTTGCAGCAGCCCTTTTGGCCCCAGCACATGCTCGAAGAGGTACTTGCCCACGTGGGCATCCACGGCAGACAGCGGATCATCCAGGATGTAGATGTCTGCGTTGCTGTACACCGCCCGGGCCAGGCTGACCCGCTGCTTCTGGCCCCCGCTCAGGTTGATTCCCTGGAAAGGAAGGCCCTCCCTGAACATGGGGCTGGCACAGGGCAACAGCTCTGACCTCTGCTGCAGGTGCTATCGGAAACCCAAAGTGCCCAGGGCTGTACCTTCTCTCCAATCTCTGTCTGGTCACCTGCTGGCAGCAATTCCAGGTCTGGAAGGAGGGCACAGGCCTTGAGGACCTGCTGATACCTGGCTTCATCCAGTTCTGACCCGAAAAGGATGTTGTCTTTCAGTGTGGCATTCTGGATCCAGGCCTGCTGGGGGACATAGGCCAGGGAGCCCTGGAAGGAGAGACACAAGAACAGCTACCTGTCAGAGATCAGCCTGAGCACTGACACCTCCTGCAGCCTGTCCTTGTCCTGAGCCACCACTCTGGGACAGTTCTGCTTCCCCACTGAGCTCCCAGGCAGCCCCAAAGCCCCCTGCGCCAGCTGGCTCCTCTCACCTGGATATTGATGTGTCCCTTGATATTCTCCATCTCCCCGAGCATGGCTGACACCAATGAAGATTTGCCTGAGCCCACAGCCCCCACCACAGCCACCAGGCTCCCAGGTGTGATGTCCAGGGTGACACTGCAAAGACACAAGGGCTGAGGAAGCAGCACTGCCAGGTCGTCCGTCACTTCCTGTGTGGGACCAGCACAGAGCAGTGTCTCTGGGACACTGATGTCCAGCAGCACTGGGAGAGGTGATTGCCCTCCACGACTACTAACACAGGAAGCCTCCCCCTTCCCAGCCCTCTGCCCCTGACGTGGCACAGAGCACTCACTCTCTTATGGCAGCGTCGCCATCCTGCTCCCAGGCAAAGGTGGCCTCCGAGAAACGCACAGCACTGCCTGTCAGAGAGAGATGTCCCTGAGAGGGGAAAGCCCAGGGCTGGGCCAGCCTGGGACCCACAGGGAGTAATCTGGAGGTTCACCTGCCTGCAATGGGGTTGTGGTGGATAGCTGAGGTGTCCAGGTCTTCTCCACTCAGGTAGCGCTCCAGCCTCGCAGTCGACACATTGGTCTGCCATGGTAGAAAGAGGATGAGGACAGCACGTGTGCATGGGGCACAGCTGGGTGGGCTGGCCCGAGCCCCACAAGCAGAGCACCACATCACAGGGTCCCCACCCAACCTCTGATCCCCAAACCTGTGTCATGTGAGTCCTGTGCACTGACCCTGGGGGTCCATCACACACCCGAGCCCCATGTGCTGGTTTGGACAGAGGGCACAGGATCCCCCTACAGCCCCGGCCCTGTGTGAGGCCTGACCTGAACCAGGGAGGAGAGGACCATGGGTAGCATGGCCATAGGGAAGCGCAGCACATTGAAAAGGGAGATGGCAGTAAAGGCCTTCTGTGCATCCAAGATGTTGTTCTCATCCACGAGCACGTAGACAGCAAAGCTTGCCAAGGAGACCTAGGACAGATATCAGGGAAAGCCGCCATCAGTGTGGTTGTGTGCGGCCCAGACCCTCACACTGCCCCAAGGCCTCAGCAGTGCCTTCCTGCTGGGGACCTGTTAGCCTCCTGCTTCCCTTCTCCTTTGGGCCCCAATTTCACCACCCCAATGAGACCCCTTTCCACCACAGCTCTCCTGCCAGCAGCCAGAACCATAATCTGTACCCCAGGCATCCACCAGCCAGGAGCACTTCAGCTGAGGTTCCAGGTATTTCCCACCGCCTCGGACACAGCCCAGCCCCAGCTCAGAGGAAGGTACACACCTTCCCAGGGCTGTTGTCACTCACCAGGAAGGGAGCACATGTGAACACGAAGACAGAGATTGACTGCAGGTAACTGAAGTTCACCAAGTTCTTGAGCTCACGTGCACGGATATCATTAACTCGCTTCTCAAAGGAGGGCTCCCAGGCAAAAAGTTTCAAGATCTGCAGGATGAGCAGCATGAGCAGATGCTGGCATCACAGGAATGCCCACTTCCACACTCAGCTCACTGGTGGCCAGCACCTCCATCACCAGCTCCTGGCTTGCTCAGAAGCCTGCTTGGCCACTGCATCTCCCCTCTCCTGTCCTGCCCACGGCTTACAGCATTTCCCCACTGCACTCCCATTCCCTCAGCCTCAGCCTCAGCTTACAGGTCACTGCCAGCCCCTCTGCCACCATGCCACTACCACAGCCATCCAGGAAACACTGAGAAAATCCTCTCTTGGCTCCCAAGTCCCAGAGCTCCCCCCCAGCCAACTTTTCAATAGATGAGGAAGCCAAGGGAATTGCTGAGACCCAGACACAGGGCCCCCAAGCTAGACTAACACTGCTGCTGCAGGGTTATACAGGTGTGCTGCCTCCAGCTACAGTGCACCAAGAAGAGGGGTGCAGCAGCTGCCCAGAGACTCTCCACTCCACTGCTCACCTTGATTCCATTAAGGATTTCAGTCATTATTTTCATGCGTTCGTCCTTGTTCTTCATGTTTCTCTCCTACAAACAGAAGAGCCAGACATCACCTAAACCAGACAGCAGCTCACCCTTGGAAATACATCTGGGCTGCTCCACAGCACGGAGAAGTCATCTCATGAAGGTGAGCCTTGGCTCCCGGTGGCTCTGGACAAGCTGGGGAAAAACACCACCCTGCTGTCAGGTAGAAGCTAAAGCTTCATCTTACAGTTGCCAATATCTCATTTTTAGTCCTCAGGGCTGTGCCCAGTCTGGTTCAAGTTCAGCTGTGATGGTAGAACAGATCTCACCTCTCTCCTACTCATGGCAGCTGATCATCTCTGACTCAGGCTAGATACACCCCCAGCCCAAGTGAGATCAACTTCATAACAGCAAAGGGTAGGGAGTGTGGAAAATGAGGGAGGGAAGCAACAGTGGGGATGAACGTGGGGGACCAGGGAGGATATTGCACCCATCACTGACCTGAATGGTTTTGGCCTTGGCAACCAGGAATGCGTTTATGGGGATGAGCAGCACCATGGTTGCAATGCCAGCCAAGACAGAGGGGCCCAGCTCTCCCCAGAGGAAGACAATGGACAGGATAATTTGCAGGGGGGATGACCACAGCTGGTGAACAAAGTTGGCCATGTCCATGAACCTCTGGGCATCAGCTGACATCAGATTCACAGTCTCTCCCACCGTGGACTCCTTGCGGGTGGCTCCGGACATGGTGAGTGCCTGGAAAGAGAAGCACAGTCACCACAAGCCAGTCTGGGAGCAGCCCTGCTGCCAGCAGCGTGGCTCAGAGCAGGGAATTAGCAGGCCAGGCTGAAACCACTTCTGAGTTTGCTCCTGGTGCCCCTGTACTGGCCACAGGTGCTTTCCTCACTGCCTGCAGACCTGGAGCCACTGCATGCTGGGTGCAAAGAAATGCATCCCTGTGCAGGAATCCTAGTGGCACCTGCCCTAGGTGTTGCACTGCTCTGAAGAGAAACCTCCCTCGGCCCCTGGTAGCTGTCAAACACATGGCAGCAGCACCCAGGTCCCAAGCAGAACTAGGGCTCACAGTGTCCCCAGTGCAGGATGGGTGTCCCCGAGCTCTCCCTGTGCCTTCTGAGGAGTAAAGTGCACACACCCCAGTCACCCCAGGTTGATGGGGCAGGCAACGGATGATTTTATCCACAGCCCAGCTTGGAGAAAGCCAACAGGGGTGATGACAGGACCATACAGACCTTCTTGTAGATGGCAGCGATGAGACTGGCACGCACATTTATGCCAAGCTGGAAGCACAAGCTGAAGTGCTGCTGCAGGCAGAGGGACTGGATCAGCGCCGTCAGGAAGAGCAGGATGGCATATAAATAGCCTTGCCAGGCAAAGGAATCCTCATCCGACACAAAGGCAATCAGCAGCCTGGAGGGGAAAGAAGCTCATGAGACACACACCCTACTGAGACAGACCCGAGCAGGATGTTCCAAATGAATGCAGGGAGAGCATCCTCACAAGAGTGGTGACCAACACCCTGCCCCAGAGAGCTGGCGATGCTCGGCAAGCTGGGAACCCTGTTGTGCCAGGGACACCGCAGCGGGTCACTAATGTAAGATCATCCACAGAGACCGTACTGCTCTGCAAAACAAACCGGGGAGGCCCTGCTGGGCTGAGCTGCACTGACTCAGGGAGGGCCCCAAAGAAGAGCCGGGACTGTCTCCAGGGAGGGAGCAGGACTGCGTAACAGAGAATGCAGGGAGCAAGATATTACACATAAGAGCTGGCAGCCAGCTCAGATCAATTCTTCATTAAAGTGTATCCCAACATATTCTCCCACTTTTGGTGAGGGCACAAAATGTCCCCAGGGTCTGTGGCTGGGAGAGGCACACATATGGAGACGGTGGGGCTGAATACAGTGCACTCACTGGGAGGTGGTGGGGCTGGGTGCAAAGTCAGGACAGGGGCAGAGAGAAAGAACTCACTTCAGCAGCTGGGGGCTGACAAACACAAGTGCATCATGCACCACCTTGAATGCCACCGCTAGCAAGAGGTTCTGTCGGAAGGTCTTGCACAGGGTTTTCATCAACCAGCCCCTGGCGTAATCCTTGTGAGGGCCAGAGTCCTTGTTGTCTCCTGTCTTTTCCTTCTTATTCTTCTTCTTCTTCGGCTGCTTCTCCTCCTAGACAGAAGTCCACACAGAAGTGAGAGAGCTGGTTGTGCAGGCATCCTTGCATCTGGAAGGAATTCCAGGGCAGCACCTCACAGACCCCAGATCAGGTATCCTAAATGAAGCCTTAGCTTTAGCTCCTGTCACATTCCCTTTCACTAATCTCTGATTATGTCATATACACCCGGGACTAACACCTTCTCTTTTGTACCAAAGACAATTGTTAAAACCCAAACCAGCCTGAACCTCTCAGGCCAAAAATCAGACAAAAAATCATGAAGAATCTGAGCCCAGGGGTGGTCACGGAATGATGTTCACTCTGAGCTTGTTGCTGGGAAGTATCTGAGGTAGGTAGACACAAGGGAACTGCTTGTACTGCAGACTCGAGGGTGGTTCCTCTCTTTATGTAAGGCAGAAGGATGGACTTTCTTGGTCTCTCAAAATACGGGGATCTGCTAAGGACACGACAGGAAGACCCTGCCATGGGTTCCCCTATCCTTGCCCATGGTCCTGCAGGATCAAAGAAGGGAAAACCTAGCAAAGAGGGTTGCAGGGAAGTGAGGTGACCCTACTCCCCAAGGCTGGACCTGGATGTCTCAGTCTCATACAAGACCAAGGGTAGGAATGGATTTACCAGCACCAGGATGTCTTGGCTCTGGGCCTTGCTCATGTTGTTCACATGGTCTGGGTCACTTTCCTGGCGTCTCTTCTTGCGTTTCCGTTTCTCCAGTTCTGCTTGGGCCTTCCGCATCGCGGTCTTCATGTTCTTCTCAAAAGCAGTGTAAAGAGCCTTTGTCTTGTCTTTATCTTTCAATTCCCAGACATCCTCTATCTCCAAAGGCTTGCGATAGCCCTTGAAAACCATGCTGTGGGACAGAGAAATCCCATTGGAATACTTGCTGGAGACTCCTTGCTGCAAATGCAGAGCCTTCACACCCAGCCTGGCCCCGGGCTCAAGCTGCCCCCAGTGTGGTGCCTCTCCCAGCTAACTCCAAGCAGCCTGTGCTGCAGGTTCCCCTGAGGCAGCCATGCATTTTGCCAGCCCAACCTCCCTCAGAGCCCTGCTCACCTGCTGTACCATTCAAAGGTGATGGAGCTCAGGAAGGAGGCTGTCACCTCTGGGTTCTACGGTACAAAGCAAAGGGCGTACTGAGAGACTGTTGATGCTGGGGGATGGTGTTGACAAAAGCTGATTTAGCACCCCCAGTCATTAAGGAGTGTCATAGGTTTCAAACCATGCCAGCTCCAGCCCCAGAAATCTCATCTCACAGCCAGTACATGCAGGTGTGACCCCCTGGCCACACATGCAGATGCCCTGTGCTGCAGGCTCCAGCTCTTGCTGGGCCCTGTGGTGAAGTCCTCAGGTCTTCCCAAGGAGCCTGGAGCCTGCATGGAGCCTGCCCTGCCCCATACCATGCGCAGGATGTGGTGCCCCGAACCCACTCCCACATAGTCCTCACACCTTCTTCCCGATCTCCTTTGTTTCTGGGGCAACATCTGAGAAGCCTGAGACAAGGAGGAGCAGCAGCTGGAGCCCGTAGGAGATGAAGAAAAGGATGAACCGTGGTAGGTCAGAGATTGGTTCCTGCAGGAACGGAAAGCCTAGGTTATTGCTGGGGGTTTTCTCAAGGCCACCTGGTACTCAGAGACAAGATCCATGCCCTGGCTGAGCCCAACAGAGCGCTGCAAAACTTGGTCTGAGTCCTGGATCAGCTTCCCTTTGCCACCTCTCCCTGCTTCCCCCTGACCTCCTCCCATAAGTGTTTAAGGGGAGAAATTAGGCCTGGAGAGCTTATACTTCCCCAAAGCGACAGGACGAATTCCAACAGCAATTCCTTCTCAGGTCTTTTCTGGTTCTCCAAGGTCCCCAGGGCAGCTGGGACCTCAGTGATACCACAGAGAGCTTGTCAAGAGAAGAGTATGAAGAAACTTTCTTTGGGAGCAGAACAAGACTGGGGGAAGCACAGAGCTTCCTGCCAAATCCAACCTGCAGGGCTTTCCGGACGAGCGACTGGAACGGCAGTATCCCACAGAGAAGGGACAGTATCCAGAAGCAGAAAAGCACCCCCGAATCTCTGCACAAGCAGAAGCGTCGTGCATCATGGATCAGCAGGACCATGATCTGCGGGAAAGACAATCAGTCAGAGGTTCAGATAGAGCTGCAGGACTAGGTCTGGATCTAAAAGTGCCTTTGGAGCATGTGTCCTGGGATGCCAGCACACATGATCTGCTGGGATTCACTGCCTTGAATACCCTGAGTGTCTGAACATACCACCAACCCTTTGTACGTTTCAGAATTAATTGCACAGGGCAAAGGTTTATTTCAGGAAGACACAAGATCAGGTTTGAATGTACCCTGACATTACAGCAGGGCACTATCACTCTTTTTAGCTGTTCTCAGTCCAGATTCTCGGACACATCCAGCTGTGATATACCCTGTCTCCTGCACATTGCCTCCAGACCTGGAACTGAACCCAGATCACATCCCAGCAGTGCAGCCTCTCTGGGCAGTCCCCTTGCCTTATCATCTCACATGGACTCTACATGTGAAACTAAATGACATAACAAAATAAGGATAGCAAATGAGGGTGTTACTTTTGCTTTCAAGTGTAGCTAGCTCCTGAGCATTTGTTAAGACTGTTAGAATATCCCATGTCTCACACAAGATGTCTGTAACTTCCATGCACATATTCCACCAAACTAATAGCCCCTAGGTCCTCAGCTTTCTCCTCTGCCTGGGCATCCCGTGGTACTTCCTGGCTCTCTGCGCAAAACTGAGTGGCAATGTACAGGAAGCGGTGAGACATCAGAGCAGCAAGCCATGGTCTGATGTTCACACTGCAAAATCACTCCTGTGAAACCCACACTGCTCCTAGTAAAGCTTCTGTCAGAGAGCTCAGCTACACTCACAGGCATAGAGCTACACTCACAGTTTTAAGGATAACAGCAGGGAGCACTGTACAACGAGGCACCTGCCCTCAACATATTGCCCTCATGCACCACCCACACATGTTTGGGGCTAGTCCTACCCAATTTCCAGGCTACCCTTCCCTCGTGGACACAGCTTCCCACTGATGTCTGTGCTAGGGAACTCTTGTGCTGCTTGGCGCTGCCCCTTGTGACACAAACCACACTCACGGCTGAGCCCTTACCCAGGTGGCGATGTACAGGCTGGGGTTCGTGTACTGGACAGCTGGCACAGCGTCCTGCTCGGCGTCTACAAATGCCAGGGCCAACTCTGCCACTGCCGTCAGCATCAGCAGAGTAGCCAGGACCTGTGGGGAGAGGGGGCCAGCCCATTGTGAACACTGGGAACCACTGGGAGACAACAGAGTTCGGCATGGAATACATACACCCTTTTCAACCCAGACTTGGCCTGGAAGAGCTTTCAACCCTATGAAACTGCAACAATTCCACAGGAGCACTGCCATCATTTTAAGTTCAGAAGAAAACAGCCCACAAGATGAGAGGCCCCAGTACACACTCTGCCCTTCCTCCCACTGCATCCCAGCCCTGTTATCCCCTCTGTCCCAGATACGCTTTGTGCTGGACTCTCCTTTACATTTCTGTCCCAGATGGTCCCCTATCCCATTGCTCCTTCCCCCCTACACTTCTCATCTCTCCATCCCACATCTGACTGTAGCACAGAGTGTTCCCACTCACACCACCTACACCTCAGGCTGCTCCAGTCTGTCATCTGTGCCCCCTCAGCTCCACTCTACCTGTTTGATGACGTAGAGTATGGTCACGGAGGATTTCTTAGCTCCGGATTTGCACATGGGCAGGAGCTGCCATGGGGCCAAAACCCAGAAGAAGCCAAGGGGGACCCAGACCAGCACAGTCTGCTGGAAGCACACAGGCAGGTCGGCATCTGGACGAGCAAGGTAGGAATCATTCTAGGGGCAGCAAGGACAGAACACCGAGTCACTTGGGATAGCTTAACTCTCACTGGGCACACAGGACAAGAGCCAACATTCCAATAGGTCCTGCCCACCCAGCTCTACCCCATCACATCCCCCCTTCAACACCCGCCCTCCTGGCTGAGCATTTCAGCACTCAGCCAAGGTCTGAGTGATATCCCTCTCCCCATCTCTCTGCCTGAATGTGAAATGGCCATCCCTTGCTGGAGCCAAGCCAGCAGAAGCAGCTGAAGCCAAATCATTCCCTGGGAATTCCATACAGAGTGTCCTGTGTTCCCAGGTGAGCTAAAACAGGACAGAGCTCACTCAGGGAGGCATCATTGCCTCACTGTCTGGTGAACACTGTGCAGGCAGTGCACAGCACTCAGTGTCATGGCAGTCCTGGATATACACCAGAATCTCTGCCAACCACTGGCAGGACAAGCTGTGAGCCTGTGAGCTCTCCCCCTCCACTGGGTGTCCTAGCCCGAGAACAGGCAATGGGGATGGAACAGCCACTTACCCAGAAGACAGAGCCGCAGAACTTCTCCAGGGCTGCTGACATAGCTCAGGGGAGACGAAGCAGCAGCTCCTTCCCCTTGCTCTGCCCGGCTGAGAGACCTGGGTGGATGCTTGGGATAAAAGTCCCCCCCACACCCTCAAGCGGTCTTGGGACAAAATCCCTGATGACACACAGTTATTTATTAACTTGGTGCTATTGCACAACCCCACAAACCAAAGCAGTGACCAAAAGGGCTTGGGAAGCTGCACAGGCTCAGGAGAAGGGAGGAGAGGAAGACCCAAGAAAGATCAAAGGGGAGATACAAAGAAGTCACAGAGTCACTGCAGGACACCACAGCCATTGCTCAAAAACCACAGCCTTGATCAGTGCACACCAACAGACACAAACTCGTCTGGACCTGCTACAGACATTATTTTGGTGCAACAGACCTCTCGGGTGAGAACGAGCCTGCTGAATGCCAACAAAAAGGCCAGCAACGGCTGGTGCCACAGTGGGTGGTGCCACCTGGAAAGGGGGCCCATGACACCAGCAGTGTCCCAGGCCCGGGAATTCGCAGTATCTGGCAGCTGAGCTGACCACATGCTGCACTGGTCTGAGTCCTCAGGATCCATGTTCCTTTTACTAATTTCCAGCCTGCAGAGCCTGAAGATTTCCCAAACTCCTCCTTTTGCTTCCTTCTTTCCCACATTTCCATGTTGTCTGTGTGTTACGGCAGTTGGCTGACCACAAAACCCCAAAGAGACTTTGAATCTTCATTCTAAGGTAACCCCCAACATCTGAGACAGAAAGAGGACGGTTCCTGAGGAGAATGATTGCCACTGAACCCTTGTTGCTTAGAAAGGCCTAGGCGTGACAGGGACAAGCGGGGACGGTGCAACTAAGGCTGGAACTGGATTTGCTTTATCATGTGTGCTCTTGAGGAACAGTAGATAAAAGGGGACAGTAGGGTGATTGCAATGATTATGTTGTCTCATTGTACATGGAGTTAGTAGATAACTCAGAAGTCAAGGGTGACACAATGAGTAATTGCTCAGGAACCATCAATACCAGAGAAAGGCTCAATGTCCAACTTAGTGGTTAATTATTAGCAGTTTGTCTGATTAAATCCACATGTTTCTGTAAATAAAACTACCCCTGGTGCTAGGTCCTACAGGCCAGAACCAATACACTGCCCACAAGAGCTGCAAACTGATGCAAAGAGTAAGGAGTAAGTGAATGGAGCAGTCACTCAGCCCTTGTCCATCGGCACTGCCGATGTGACTCTTCTTTCTGACGCAGGTACAGATGTCCTCTGGCCTTGCTCAAAACCACTTGGAGCACTGCTGCCAGGGGGGCCACTTGCTTACAACACCTTCCTATGTAATGCCCCATCCCATTGCTTGTCTCAGTTTTTAGTACAGGTCACAGCTCATCCTCACCCCGTCTTTGGTCTCTCAGAGTTGAAGTGTTGCCCTCAGCACAGGATTCCGCTCTCTTCAATGTTCAAGGCAAGCACACCTCCACTTTCTCTACCGTCACAGCTGACACACGCTCCTCCTAAAAACCCACTAAGCCTTACTGTCCTTCAGCTCCTTCCATAAATCTTCCTCCACTAAAATACCCAGAAAATGTTCACTGGGACCAAGATAGCAAAGCAGTAGCACCTCTTTGCCAACAATATCAGTTTCCCTGTGCTCCCCTGTCTTTATCCGTTGTCCAGCATGTTATAACTTTTCAAAACTAGGCATTGATTCATGCCTGTCTCACACAAGGTCTGGTCCAGAGGCCTCTGCTGGGCAACCTACAAATTCCTCCAGCCCTCACTGCTCATCTCTTCTGTGAAGGGTTTGTCTCTCTGCCTTGTCATGCTGTAACCCCACGTGAGTTCAAAAACTGAGGGGGCTGGGTCAGCAGAATATTCATCTTAATTGGGCCACCAGTATCATAATCATGACCATGACTCATGAAATCTCACAACATAAGCCATGAACTCTTAAAGCAGGTATTCCAGACTCTATTGACTATAGCCATAAATTTAATCACTCCTTTCCAAGTTTTGATCCTTCCTACTGCCTGCATATCTGTCAGTGCTGAAGCAGGCTGACACCAGCACTATGCAGTCATTCCCTTCCCAGCTCTTCTGCTAAGAACTTAGGTTCCCAAAGTTTTGGGAGACATCAATATCTCTGAAGATCCATGTGAAAAGGTGAAGGTACCCTTTAGGCTGAAAATACGTAGTCTTGATGATAGGTTTTCGATGATGTGATTCTATTTAAGGTGACAAGGATGCTGCCACCTTGCCAAGTATCACGTTTTTTCCATACATCCCCAAAGGCTGTAAGCTATTGCCAAGATGGGAAGAGAAATCTGTACCCTGCTTTTGCTTCCTGAAGTCCACTACCTCTGCTGTCAGAGGGATTCTCATCAGCTTTGTCATATTTTACAGAAGAGCAGGCAGCAAGGAAAAAGGTGCTTTACCTCTGGGTCTCTGCTCTTCTAATGGACCACTCTGATGCCATTCAAATCTTTCACTGGGTATTTCACAGAGTAACTGAAATGAGTCTGAGGCTTCAATCCTGACTAGGCAGCAATGAGCCAACAGGCACAGTCCCCAAGCACTGTCTGGAGAACAAGCAGTTTATGCTTTATGTTGGGACAAGGACCTGGAAACTTCCTTAGGAAAAGCACCTTGTCCTCCCAAGAAATCTCCTCATACACCAACCCCACCTCGAGTACTGAGGGCCCACAGCCCAGGCTGTCTCACAGCTTCCTCACCACATCAGTCGAGTGCTTCTCAACACTTATAGCTGCTGCATTGCTAATCCCCACCTATCCTACTGGCTGAGCACAGCAGGCCTCGTTTCCCAGCTGTGGCTATGATGCTTCCCACCCTGGCATTCTGGATGCGATTGTATTCTCTGGCACAGCAGGGTCCTGATTAATTCAGGCTATGCAACATGGGTCGCAGTCTTACCTGAAAATATAAATAAACTTTAGAAGAGCACAGCAAGAGGGGGGCAGCTGCAGTGTTTATTTGACAATCACATGCAGTGCTACACAATTCAGTCCCCCTACTTGCTCACCTCCCTTCCTCCCAAATGCTGCCGAACAGCTGTCGCTGTAACATCTGGGAATGAGTCCTTTTATTTAAAACGGCCAACATAAGTTTCCAGGCCAGGGACTTCAGGGGAAGCCAAGGGAAGAGGTGTCAGGCTTCATCACCTAGTGCACATCATCCTCTGCAGCCTGAGGACAGAAGCAGTACCCATCTGTCCGTGTGCCAGGGCAGACCCTGGAGCCTCAGCGTTCTTGTCCCAGCACGGTGCCGTCCACTACAGAATGTTCTTGGCAATCGCATTCAGGGTCCTCACTTTGGCCACATCTGCCACCTTTATGGAGTACTCGGGGGCAGAGAAGGACGCTCCCATGGTGACGTTCGGATTTCTGCCAGGAAAACCAGCGATTAGTGGTGATCTGCTGGTGATACAGATGAGTAAGATTCACCAAGAAAAACACCCCCATACTTCCCCAAGTCTCAGCATTGGCCAAAGATGGTGCCACCCAAACCAAAGATGGGACAGCAACAGAAAGAACAATAATCCAAAGGAGCACAAGACCTACGGACAAATAGAATCCATTCCTCACTCATTTCTCAGAAGCACATCCCACTGGCTTCCCAAATCCTACATGGTTATGTTAGAAGTCTTAGGCAACTACACTAGCACCTGCCTTCCCAAGTGCCCTCACAACTCCTAGGGCAGCAGTAGCAAGAGAAATGCCCCAAGGATCTGGTTCTGCACGAAACTCATGTCCACATGAGGAGCACTTCTGGATTCATACACAGCAGAATACAGTGTCAGGCACCAACATCCCAACCATAAGAGCATAACTAGCACTCAGGAAGCTGTTTGAAATTTATTCCAGTTCTACAAACTCACATTCACATTCATGTAGCCTTTCCCTCATAGAGTTCTGCTAAAAAATAAACTTAAATAATCAGTTACCTGAACTTCATCCCTGAGTCCCGAGCTGAGCGAGCAGAGCAGTGAAACTCAGAAGCAGTGGAGCCTTCCAGAATCCTCTGCAGGTTGCGCTCCGTGATGCCACCTCCTGGTGGGAACAAGCCCAATGTCACACACCGAGCAGGTGACGCTATTCCAGACCTGACATCACCCCGGGACCTCACCGCTAAGGGACAGGAGCCATACACACTGAAGCGAAAAAACAGCCCTTGGGACAACAGAGACCCAGGCACATGAAAAGAGACGGGAGAAGCGTTGGCTCATGTTCTCCCGCAGATCTAGAACTGTCCCCAAATCCTGCAGGGAGCGATAGCTGCAGGGCTCTGCCCTCCCCAACAGGCTGCCTGGCCTTTTCTCACACCAGGACAGGAGCTGCTCCTCCTGGGCAGCTGGCTCACAAAGCCAGATCAGAGAGTGGATCCCAGGGCAAGAGGCTAGGAAGGAAGGGCTAGGGATTGCAGGACCTGGTACAGATGACAAAAAACATTACCTGGCACCACCACAATTCTGCCCTTCGCCTGAAAAAAGAATAGCACGTTAGTGATATTATTGAGCACTACATCCACACGTGCATTTGTGAGGCAGCAAAGAAACCTCACGTGCAGCACTTTCCATAAGCTCACGGATGTCACCATGGTCTATAATCTGTGCGCTCGCACCCATCTTTTTTGTACCATTCACGTTTTACAAGGAAAAGTGGAAACAAACTTGCAGTTACAGCTAAGACAACCTGTCACCATTCCCTCCTACCTCTCCATCCCACCTGGCTACCTCTCAGGTACACCTGTTGCACTTTCCTAAAAGGAACTGTGAGACACCCAGCAGGGACCTCACTCTGCTGTTTGCATGGGCTCATCACGCCAGCAGTTGGAACCAACTCCCACCACCCTCCCCCAGTCTGCAAGCAAGAACAACCCAACCAGTCTTTGCTGTGGGAGACTTCGGGGCCCAGCCCACTTGGACTTGGGGAAACATTAAAGTCGAGAGAGGGAAGGCAAGCACTCCTTGACAGAAGTCCCCTTCCAGAAATGAGGGATAACATAAAGCAGGCAGTGCCCGGGGAGCAGCCACAGTAACCCAGGGGAGCACAGCAAACACTCACCTGTTCTGCAAGCCTCTTAATCAAGGACAATCCTTCCAGTGCTGAGCTGTCACAGCCACTCGTCAACACCCGCTCAAAGCCCAGGGAAATCAGGGTCTCCAGTGCCACCAGAGGGTCATGCACCATGTCAAAGGCTGAGGGACCAGAACAACAGCTCAGAAATCGCTCGGTTCATTGTGCTCAAGCCCTGTCCCTCAGCCAGCTCCCCCGAGGAGCCCGAAGGCAGTGACAGGAAGGGTCCTGCTCACACCCTGGATTCACAGCTCCTGATTGTTACATTCCCCTTGCAGCAGTGCCAGGGCCACCATACTCAGCTCCTCAGACACCTCCTCTCTCACAGGACAACAAGACAGCCTCCAAACCTGAGCCCGCTGGACCTTTTCCCTTGTGGGGAATAGCACAGCCTGCAGAGCTTTCCCCCTCCAAAGAACATCAAGCTCAGCTCCCTCCCAGCCCCACCTTCCCCCAGCAGTGGGACACAGACCGGACCCTGCCCAGGGCCACTGCCCCTGGCAACTCACCGCGGTGAAACGTGACTGGCAGGGGACGGCACACAGCTGCAAAAAGAAGACATGTGGTCAGTCAGGGCTGGTACAGAGTGCCTTGGGCTAGAACCAGAAATGTACTCGACATGGAAGAGGGAAAAGGTTTCTCAAGCCATTCCTGGGGAGCTCAGAAGAGTTCCCATTCTTGCTGAGAACAATGCAGTGACTGCTGTTTACCCAGGCTCTTTCCTGGGGAAGAGTTCTTCTGCCCTTTGAGAAAGCAACAAACCTTTGTTTTTATGGGTAACACCAAAATCCCCCATCTCATCTGGAACATGCAGAACCCTCAATCCCACCACAGGTGACCTTCTCTGCAGGAAGGTTGTATCATCTACCTGGGGAAAGGACAGGACCTCTTTGAAAGCAGGACAGCTGATTTTTGTGATTTCTTTCACTGCCTACGATTTCTGCTCTCAGACCTCAGCAAACTTCACCAGAGGTGCTCTAATCACTGTGTGAAGCTTATTTATTTCTACAAAAAGACATCCACCTGCTGCCTGCCCTGGAAACAGCAGAACAAACGTTGACCTAGCGGAGCTAAGTCCTGGCAAGACCCTTTTCTTTCTTGCTGCACTCCTTACAGCACATTCACCTTCACATGAGAACATCAGTGCCACATCACCAGGGAAAGGCTCAGCCCTCTTTAGCTTTGACTGTAGCTCCCCAAAAACATGCAGAAAGAAAGAGGATTTGCTTCCGCATGTTTGTGGTCTGGACTAACCATCTCCCACTGCAGCTTCAGTAGCTTTTTATGTGTTCACACCTCTCTCTCATTATCTTTTCTCCCTGTGTTAAAAGAAAAAAATGAAGACAAATTGCCAGCTACACACAAGGCCAAAGTCCAGGAGATACATATCCTACACACCTGTGGCAAGGACACAAGGAAAACAACCAAGGGCAAAGAAAATGAGGAAGGGAGAGAATCCAACAGTTGAATGCCCCTAAAACAGCTCATCAAAGCCTTCTTACACTTTGCTATTACGTCCCAGGTGGCCTCAAACTCTGTGTGAACAGCTTGGGGCTGTGGCCCTTGGTCTGCTAAGTTTCTTAACTACTTAATGTCTCACAGGTATGGCAGCAAATGAAACCAAAAAAGATGGAAAGAGACGGCAAAACCGCAGAAAGGATGTGCAGACCGAAGCCCTCTGTACAGTTCTACGGCATCAGCCGGAGCAGCACTGCCACGCTGCTACAGCACAGAGCTTTGCCTGGAGACACCCTCACCCAGCAGCGCCGTGCAGAGCTCCGTGTCGATGCGCCCATCCTCCGTGAGGGCCCCGAACACCAGCCCGTCAGCCCCGTGCAGCTTGGCCAGGCGGATGTCGGCTTTCATCACCTCCACCTCCCGGTCCGAGTACAGGAAATCCCCGCCGCGGGGCCGGATCATGACGAACACCGGGACCCGCACGCACTGCTTCACCACCTGCAGCAGCCCTGCGGGCGGGACAGGGGCGGCTCAGCACCCGCCGCGGCAGCTCCGGCCCGGGGGGTGCAGGAGGGGACCGGGCACGGGGAGGGAGCCGAGCGGGACAGAGGGCAGCGGAGGGAGACCGACAGGGAAGGCGGCACAGGGGCGGGCGCGGCTCACCCATGCTCGGGGTGGTCCCTCCTTCCACGAGGCCCGCGCACAGCTCGATCCGCCCGGCACCTGCGGAGAGGCGCGTCAGAAGCGGCCCCGCCGCGCTGCAGCCCCCTCCCGTCAGGCCGCCGGGCCTTACCTCCGCGCTCCGCGTTGACGGCGGACTCCACCGAGTCCACGCACACCTCCATGAGGAACCCATCGTCCATGCCTGTGGGACGGGAGCGGCGCGGTCACCCCGGCCCGCCCCATGGCTCCCGC
>VZTI01000925.1:265230-275869 GCA_013397865.1 Struthidea cinerea | reverse complement strand
GAGCTGCTCCATCCCTCTCATCAGCTTGGTGGCCCTTTTCCAACATGACCTTTTTTTATCAAACACACTCTTTCTATACATCAGCGTGTGTTTCTTCTGTAAATAGTCTCCATATCTTTAGGTTTATTGGAATTTTTACATTGGTAAAATTTACAGACAATTCAATGTCTATAGAACACTTTACAGACTTACACTGTTTAAACGGAATATCCTCTATGTGTCTGCTGTCACTTGTCCTGTCACTGCTTGCAGCAGAGAAAAGTCTGCTTTTGTCGTCTTTACTTCACCCATTAGCTCTGAATATGCATAAAGAAGATCTCCTGAGCCTCCCTTCTCCAGGCACAACAGTCCCAGCTCCCTCAGCCTCTTCTTATTTATCCCATCAGAGTCTCAGAATAAACTGAGTTGGAAGGGACCCATAAGCATCATTGATTCCAACTCCTGGTCCTGTGCAGGACCATCCCCAAGAGTCACATCAGAGTGTTGTCCCAAGATTCTGGAGCTCTGGCAGCCTCGGGGCCGTGCCCATTCCCTGGGCAGCCTGGTCAGTGCCCCAGCACCCTCTGGGAGAAGAATTTTTTTCTAATGTCCAACCTAACTCTGCCCTGACACAACTTCAGGCCATTCCCTCAGGTCCTGTCCCCGGTCACACAGAGAGGAGATCAGTGCCTGCCCCTCCTCTTACCCTCACAAGGAAGCTGTAACTGCACCAATCCCTTAGCCACACTCGTGGCCTTTCCCTGCATTCTGTCCAGTATGTCCATGTCTGTGCTGGGGGCCCCACAACTGGAAACAGCAGTGCAAGTGTGTCCCACCAGTGCTGAGCAGAGACAAGTGTCACCTCCATCCTGTGCTCGTGGCACTCCACTGCTTCCTTTGTCACAAAGGCATATTGCTTTCTCCTGTGCAACTTGTTGTGCACCAGCACTGCCAGGTCCTTCCTTGCAAAGCTGCTCTCCAGTTGTTTGACCCCCATCCAGATTGTGCTGATGTATGGGATTTTTCCTGCCTACAGGCAGGACTTGACATTCCCCTCTGTTCATTTCACTTTGTCAGACTTCACCATTCTGGCTTGAATCATTCCCTCTGAAAGGCAGCACATCCTGCTGGTGTGCTAACAAATCCTCCCAATTTTGTGTCTCCTGCGAGCTGCTGAGTGTGCCCTCGGTGCCATCACCCCGGCCAGTCACGGAGATGTTGGACAGTGCTGATGACAATAGTGACACCTGGGCTACATAACTCAGGATTAGCCTCCAGCTGGACTTTGTGTCACTGATCCCCATCTCCCTGAGCCCAGCAGTTCAGCCAGGTGTCAGTCCACCCCTCTGCCTGGTTCTCCAGTCTGTATTCCAATGCTCTGTCTAAGTTACAGGGGACTGTGTCAAAGTCCTTGCCAGACTCAAGACAAGCAGCCTCCACTGCTCTCCCTTCTTCCACCCAGTCATTTCTTTGTCAAAGGCCGTCACATTGGCCAAACATGACTTCCCATCATAAATTGGTGTCATCTACTCCCAATTACCTTCTAGTCCTCAGTCAGACAGCTTACAACTGTCAGCAAATATGTCCTGGTTAAAACTTCACTGTCTGGTTTCATGGCCAGTTTTGTGACATCAACTGGGAAAAAGCCAAAGCTGAGGAGTTCTAACTTTACCCACAGAAAGTACTGACATGTGCAAATTATCTTCTCTGTCAGCAAAATATGAGCTAGGAATGAGGCATTTTTCAGCACTTATTATGTGCTTGTGGGTGCAATAAGAACTTTCCATAGATATGGAATAAGAACTACAGCAGCCACAACTCGTTCAGTTTGAAGTTTTACTGCCAAACCAAAACTGAAACCAGAGTCAATGGAGGCCAAGACTCTTCAATTAACTTCAAAGGAGACTGCAGTGTGCATGATTCTCCATTGAATTAATGAGAAATATGGTATACGGGTTTGATTTTTACATTTACTGAAACCTAAAGTCAAGGCAAATGCTAGAGATTCCTGGGATCCCTCAGAGGGGAAATGGTCAATATTTACAGTTATAAGCTCTCCCTCCCTTCTGTTCCATGAGCTGATCTTCATCACGTAACAGAATGAAAGGGGACGACCTGAACGTGGGGGGGAAAAAAACGAGCAAAGCTGTGCAGTCTGGGATTTATGGAACTCTCCTAAAGGGTGTGCAATGGGGATTGCATTCACAGGTGTTAAAACAAATCCTTCCTAACTGAGCACTGGAATTTCCAAAGGACTGCATAATTCTTTGAGGAAGAGGGAAGGACTAAAAGACAGGAATGTCACCTGCCTCCTGAAAGTGGCAGTTATTCTTGTTATTTTTTTAAAGGAATTAGGATTCTACCTTCATGAGAGACTGGGAGCTGTGAACTACAGCTGGAAAATGTCACCTACTTGTGCCTAGTGGATCCAAAGGCCAGATCCATCTTAAGGAACCCCACACAATGACCCGAGGCTTCCATGAGCACAGCACATTGCTGTGAGTTCCCAGTGCTGTCAGCACTTCAGGATCCTTCCCCTGAGGTTTTTGTGTCTCCTCATTCCACCCCTCTCTCAGCACCACTCACACCAGGCACGTGGGAAAGGCTGGGTCCTCAGCCACATAAAAGCCAAAGGTAGCAGAAGAAACAGCACATCCCTCTTGTTTTCGACCTGCGCACCCGAAGTGCAGGATTCTGCCTGCAGAGCACACGAGCAGCCTCAGCTCAGGATTCAGTGCCAAGGGGTTTGGCCTGCTGATCAGATGCCAGAGTTAGGTCTTGCAAAGCTCTGTCACAACCCCTAAGTGCCTTTGAGCACTGGGCTAAGTTGTTGAGGCTGAATCAGAGCCTCAAGCAGTCATTTTCCTTGTTAGTGCTTAAGGCTGGCTCCAGGAAAAGCCTTGATAAAATATGAAAGCCTTTACTCAAGAATGGAATAAAATGTCTCAGGCCAGGGGATTATCATCCACATATCTACAGAGAGCATAAAAATACTCGTAATCTAAGCATAATTATCTCCTTTTTCTCTCTAAAAACAAAATGGCACTTCTGCAGTCATACGTTTTGGAGAGCCTGCTGAGCTGGGCCAGGATTTTTACAAGAGTATGTAGGGACAGGACAAGGGGGAGTGACTTCCCAGTGCCAGAGGGCAGGGCTGGATGGGATATTGGGAAGGAATTGTTCCCTGGCAGGGTGGGCAGGCCCTGGCACAGGGTGCCCAGAGCAGCTGTGGCTGCCCCTGGATCCCTGGCAGTGCCCAAGGCCAGGTTGGACACTGGGGCTTGGAGCAGCCTGGGACAGTGGGAGGTGTCCCTGACCACGACAGGGGTGCAATTGAATTATCTTTACGGTCCCTTCCAACCCAACCCATTCTGTGATCCTGTGGTGCACTCCCAGGCACTGCACTGCAGCCACCACTCAGAGCCAGCATTCCCAGGGATTTTATAAGCATGGAAGCTGTTCCTCTGAGCCACCTGCAGAGCCAGCAGCTCCTGTGCCACACCTTTATTCAGGTGGGTTTGTCTTCCAACAGCTCAATATGTCCATCTGACACACGTTATGGGCCAGTTCTTCACACTAATTAAAATACATGTCCTAAAGAAGAGAGCTCTGCAGTGCCCAGTTGTAAGAGACGGTCCGAAAATCCCTCATCTGCCTCATGATCATCGACTAGGACAGGGACTGAAAGCCCTAAAANGGGAAGGGCTGCACTGAAGCCAGAAGGAATGACCTGTCCTGTATCTCAGAACCACGGGCCTCACAACAGCAGTTGCAGATTTCCTCACCTCCTGGCCAGTTGCCTCCCCACTTTCAAAAAGACTGTAAAGGGACTTTCTGAATTAACCCTGACGAGATCTCCCCACGGACGCTGGCGAGTCTATTGGCAGAGGACCACGAGGACTTCGTCTCATCCGTTGGTGGCTATTCCCTCTCTCTCTCTCTCTCTCTCTCTACTTTGTTTCTTTATATCTCTTTCTCTCTCTCCTCTATCACATAACTGTGCTGTTGGCACTCAATAAAAGTGCACTGTTTGATTAAAACTGAAATCCCCTTTGTGTCTTTTGCATTCTGAGATCAGTAAAGGAACCATCACGACTCCCGCTTGTATTAGCAGATCGTGACACCAGTATTCATGGTATGGTTTCAGGCTACAGCATCAATCCATAGGCTGGCCTTTCTTCCCTCGTGTCACTATTTTTTTTTAATTGGACTGAACTGAGGAGACATGCATAAATATTTCTGCATTGCACACACTGCTGACTGAGCCTGGAGCAAAGACTTCCTTGACCTCGTTGGTATCTGGAACACAACTCAGCAGAATAAAATTTCAAAATGAGGAAGGATTAACTTATGCAAATAAGTGGAAATATATTATTTCCTGAAAAGTTGCAAAACCAAATATGGATGGCAAATTAAAAATTCCCTCAAGGACCTAGACTTTTGATGTAACTGAATACTATATTGTCAATTGCTAAATGGATTTTAAAATCTTCTGATGATTTGTAAACATGATACAACACACATACAACAATCATCAGATTTTAAAAATTCCTAAGTTTGCCCAAGGGAAATAATTAGGCACAAAGTAAAATAAATACTTGCCAGCATCTCTCATTATTTTATGAAAAATATTTCTTAAACATTTAAGTGGGAGGCTTCATAGTAAACACTCTAAACTGTGTGGAGAAAGAAACTAAGGATGATTCAGTAAATTGATTCTTTTAACAAAACCCTGAATATCCATTAAGCCACTGAATAAAAAGTACAGCTTTCAGGTTAAACTCTTCTTTCTGGCTGATCCCCAGTCTATAAGACACAAGAATTCAGTGTGTCAGTTAACCATGAGCTGCTCAATAAATCCAGTCATGAAGGCAACTGCAATTTGAATCAACCTACTAACCAAATGTGGGTTTAATACTTTAAGAATGACACTCAGCCACATTAGTCGCTTAAGCCTAGGACTTGGAAAGCATTACACATCAAGAAATGTGAGCTTTAAAAGCTGAAAGGAATCTCAGTGATTCTGGAAACCTTATTAAACACCTACATGTGTACACAGAAATCTAAATATCTTAAACTGACCAAAACTGTCCTGGTTAAATTTTACTTTATTTATATATATAGATATAAATAAATTGTAGCAGGAGCATCCCAAGATATTTTAAAGCCTGAAGTTTCTTTTAACACAAAAGAAAGCACAAATAACCTGTTGCTTTGCTCCCCCAAACAGGAAGATGGGGATTTGCCTGACCAACACCTTTAACTGAGAAACGAGCAGAAAGCAGCTTTAAGGCAAGGGATTACATTTTGGGCGGATCCCACTGTCAAAAACATTGGGCAAATTTGTAAAGCAATCATACAGCTGAGTTCAGCAGCGTGTTAAAGGCATCATTTCAGTGGCACCACAGCCCCACTGTCCTTGTTTTAGTGACAGTGCAGAGCTGAGCCACTGAGCCCCAGGCATGAGACTGAGTTGGGAGTGGAAGAAGCCTAAGGAGAGACTCCACCTGTGCTGCCTCCTGACCCCTGCCAGCCATGCCAGGGGTCTTTTGTCCTCAGGAACAGTGTCCAGGAATTCCCTTCTGTCAAAGCAACCATCCCACAGGAGAAAATTGCTGAGGAACTCTGCACAGAGAAGGTCAGCAATGTTTGATCTCCTCAAGCTGCTTTCTTACTTATTGGAAAAGGCAGGTGAGAAAATGAGTAAATGACACCCTCAAGATGTTTCAGAACATCGGGAATCCATCATTAGGCTCTGAGACTGGCAAATATTATTTCCTATTGATCAAGAGGACATGGGATATTGAGGAAAAACATGTTGTTTTGTTCTCTTTCCCTTTTACTTTGACAAATTACATTCCCCCGTGTCACACCAAATTCTTCTGAGTATTGATTTTTTTCAGTCCAGGCTTGACATTTGAGGTGACTGAAAAGGTTCAATGTGAGATCCTGAAGAAAAAAGAGGGAAGAGGAACAATGGTGCCGTATGGGGTCTGCAGCCTGCAATCCATCCATAATCCACAAAAGATGACAAGGCAGATGGATATTAAGCCATTTTCCTTTCGTGTTACTCTGTTGTTTGCCTCAAATGCGCTGCTAAGCAGGCAGAGAGCACATCACGAGGGGCAGCTTCCTCCCAGGAATTGCAAACGGCTTGTCCACCAAAGGTTAGAAAGAATCTTTCCCAAAAAATGCAGTAGGAGCTCCCTCTACTGATATCTTTCAGCTTTCCAAACTTCCTGGATTCGCAGCTGCAGTACACCCAAATGCATTTAAACTACGCACGCTTCCAGTGCTTTTCCTTGTTACATAAAGGAACAAAAATCATCATTTCGTGTGAGCCTCGTCTAATACTGGCATTCTAGATTTGCATAAATGTATTGCAGCATCCATATCACACCCTTGTGATTCACCGGTAGGATTAGGAAAAAAATACCTCTGCTTTGATAAAGCAGTTCTGGAGTTTGTTATGTCATGAGGCATATCAGCTGTGAGAGGCTGGAGGAAGCAGTGTAGCTGTATTAATCTGCATTTGGTCTCTAGAAAATACATTCCTTCTCATTTTATAAAAAAATTAGGCATAGTTTTATCAATTTCACTTGTGGTATCTTAAAAAGAACAAAAAGCAGTAATAAAATTGTCTTAATAGAGCAAAACAGTTAAATATATAATTCATCACCTGTTCTGGGCGTTATTCACCACATTCAGGTAAAACAATCGATGGTCTCTGAACATAACTGAAAAAACAAAGTTTTTATCAGCATGGTAAGCACTTTAAAGTGCAAACACAATATAAAAATTATATTAATGTGTATTAATATATTTATAGATTATATTATATTATATTTATAATATATTAATATATTTATATTATAATTTAAAAAGCCAAAGAGGTTCGTAATGCTAAACATCACTATTCAGTCACATTTTTAGGAAATATGACAGAAAATTTGAAAATCAGCTATTAACTGCACATTAATATCGGCCATAGCTGTTCATCACCCAAAGGACTTACAGACCAGGTGAACCAAGGTCTACAGGTGGTATCTGACCTAAGAGGTGCAATTTTTCACTCACTTCACCAGATTCAGACCACATTACATTTTAAAATCCATCTTGGTACAGAGAGAAATAGAGGTCACTATAGGAAGTTGGGCAAACTCATTTTATTGTGTTCCCAGTGACACATTTTTACTGAAATGTCTTCGAATTCCCTATGAACTCTATAAGGTGTCATTAAAAAAATCTCTATTAAAGACAGTCCTTGGTTTAATGAAGAGAGGCAACATAGTTCAAGCAATGCTGTGCAAGAGAGAAAAGAAGAAATATCTGTTCTGAGATGAAACTCTGGGGTATTTGCCAGAAGGCATTGCATTTTCCCGAGCCAGAATGTGATGTGAGTCGCTACATTTGAGGTCCTTTCACATCAGTTGAGAGCTCTGCCTTTGGTTTTCTGTGAATTAGGCTCCTCCTGTCAGTTTGAAGATTTTATAATTCATTGTGGGGGTTTATATGACTACTGACTTTGACCATTATCATGTAAAAGAAAGTGTCATTATTTAGAAAATTGCTGTTTCCTGCTTCTCAGGCCTCTCCATTTTGCCAATTCCATTTTCAATGACGTGCAGCACGCCGAATGCAATCAGGACAGCATTTGTCCTTCTGCTTCCATGCAATTCTTTTAAAGCTCAAGTCAGACAAGTCACATATATATTTCACTGCTTTACACCTCGGGGTGAAACTTCAGGCTGTCATCCAGGGCTTAGTGATAAAAGAAGGACTGATTAAAAGAGACTGACACTACAGAGCTGATAGAGTTGAAGGACTCTCAGGGCTTCCACGCTATTAAAAATCAGTCAGGATTTTCTTTCAAGAGGACTGTTTCAAACAATGAGATTTAAATATTAATTCAAAGCAACATTTGTTGCCCCTCTGCTCTGTGTATTTCTGGATGCCTCATTACAAAAATAATTTGATTGTCATCTGTATCTGTCAAATGGAAATCTAACAAAATGCTGCCTGTATTGTCGATGTTAAAGAGATATCAGCGGATTCAGAAATGACTTTGTACGAAATCCTACCCAGGCAGATTCCAGCTGAAAATGGAATGATTGCTATGGTAGCTTTTCCATGAGGAAACATGATTTAAAGTCTAATTTGGATGCAACAATTTAATATTTACACCCATGCCAACTACACCATTTAGCAGCGGGTTTCCTGCTTGAAATTCAGGGATTACTGTATTCAGTAAAATATTAATACACTGCACTTACACAGGGCCTCAATTACAGGATCTAAAAGTGCTTTTTAAGCATTAATTCAGATTCACATCATCCCTGAGAGGAAGGGACTTGTAAGAAGCATTATACTTGATCTTTAAAGCAGCTGAAGTAAGAAACAGAAATGCCACACTCCTGGCCCAAGGGCACTCAGCAAGGCAGCAGTAAGGCCAGGATGAGAATTTCGGAGTTCTGCTTCCTACTGCTCTTCTCTCACCATTAAACTACAATTTTTTCCCCAATTTTTCCTTACAATACCCGTTATGACCTTAGGTAAGTGCACACATCCTTCATTCTCTTTGTCTAGACTTTGTGTGAAGATTTGTCCGTTGGGTTCAATATATTGAAAATTTGCATGAAAGCCAGACTCCATTGGCACCTGTATGAAATCTGGCACAAATCTGACAATAAATCAATTGCCACTTACATCTTCGAAGGACTGTTTAATTTAATCATGTAAAATAATATTTCTCTCCTAGTTCTGGAACATACAGTTGGGTTGTTCTTCCCACCCAGGAATTAATGTCTGAGCTGCCCAGCCTTAATTCAATCAGGGAACAATCACATCAACAGCCACAGCTTGTCCAGCCTGAAAGGAATTGAAATTTTTCACTAAGTAAAGGCAACGTGTCGAATCCCGAAATTATTGACTATTGATAATTATCAGCTTACTGATTACTGATAATTATCAGCTTACTGATAGTTTAGGGAGTTGATACCATATTATCAGCTTACTGATTTTTTAGGCTGAGAAAGTTGCGGCTGCTCAGCCTGGAGAGGAGAAGGTTGTGTGGAGAGCTCACAGCACCTTCCAGGGGCTGCAGGGAAATCAGAGAGGGACAATTCCTCAGAAACTGGAGTGACAAGACAAGGGGGAATGGCTTCCCAGTGCCAGAGGGCAGGGCTGGATGGGATCTTGGGAAGGAATTGTTCCCTGGGAGGGTGGGCAGGCCCTGGCACAGGGTGCCCAGAGCAGCTGTGGCTGCCCCTGGATCCCTGGCAGTGCCCAAGGCCAGGCTGGACATTGGGGCTGGGAGCAGCCTGGGACAGTGGAAGGTGTCCCTGCCCATGGCAGGGGTGGCACTGGGTGAGCTTTAAAGTCCCTTCCAAGCCAAACCAGTCTGTGATTCTATCATCCTACTTTAACAGCCTAAAACTAACGTCAAGTTCTTTGAAATCGTATCCTTCCCATCCCAAATATGAGCAGTCTGTAATTTTTCCAGTTATTACCAACATGCAGTGCTAAGTCATCATTTTGCCGGAGCAGAACAACAAAGAAGAAGAAGAAGAAGAAGAAGAAGAAGACGAAGAAGACGAAGAAGAAGAAGACGAAGAAGAAGATGACGAAGAAGAAGAAGAAAATTAGAATGGAGCTACAACACTTGTGTAAGGAAAGATTTTATAGTGCACAAAATTAACTGATTAGAAGCTATTGCTTCTAATCAGTTATGAAATTTTCAGAGATGTTATCCCCACTATAACTGTGCCATAAACTTTTCCTTTGGATAGGATTCTATTGTGAAAGCATTACTTGTTTGCTAGGAGTAAATTTTCTTAGCATTAGTTACTGTTTCCTAGAAGCATCTTTCCTTTTTTCAGGGATAATTTAGCAATAGAGAACACTAACAAAATCTTATTCCCTTTGCCAAAAGGCTCTGAAGAACCTTATTTACTGTGATACCAGGCCTTTTAAAAATGCTGCTGCTGCTGAAAGCTTTTGACTTTCAGCGTGTTTTCTTTTGTCATTTCATAAAATGTGTAATGTCACTTTATATCTCTAGTTTCTCCATATCTCTTCCCCTGTCTGTCTCTTTCGATAAAACACTTTCATGCATTGTTTAGCTGATGTCAAGAGCTGTGGAGAGCAGGTAAGTAGTTCTCCCATTGACTGCTTAGGCAATTCAAAGAACATCATAATAGCAGAACAAAACAGCTGAGAACAGTAAAAATCTGATGAGAGCTTAGAGTGCAAAGGGTGAACCTTCTACTTTCCCACAGCTCGAAACTGCAATTTTTTTTTTAGTGCAGGTACAGTTCTTACTGAACTGTAGCACTGTGTGAACACACACTATTAATGACCTTACCACCAAAGCTGGCAAGAATTCAATCATCAAAAAATACAGACTTTTCTAAAACAGAGGCAGTTGGAAGGAAAATTTAATTTTACTGAAGTGTTCCATGGCTGTAGAAAGATCACAGTCTCACAAAGTGTTGTGTCTCCTGCTGATAAAGCTGATGAACAAATGGGAAAGGAGATAAATAGATGGAAAGAATCAGGCCCCCAAATCTGCCAGACATCTTTCAAAGGATTCTTCCTCTCTTTTTTCCTGGGTAATAGGAGGAACTACTGAAAAGTAATCCTTTCTGGGAGAGCTGCTATA
>VZTI01000925.1:253450-265088 GCA_013397865.1 Struthidea cinerea | reverse complement strand
GGGGGGGGGGGCGGGGGGGAGCGAAGAAGCTGAACCTCTTTATCTTTTTATGAAAAGATAAATTGAAAAAAAACCCAAAACGCTTCTCAAATGTATTGCTTCAAGAAAAGGCATTTTCCCTTTTTGGTTTTGCGAGAAGGACTTGTCAATGAGGGATCAGGTGGAGAGCTATTCTGAGTCCTGCCTTTTAGTGGGGAATGGAGCTGGATATTCCTGGCACTGTCAGGACTGTAACGTGGACAGGCTGCTGGAGAGCTGCAAATACAACGGGCTGAGGAGTTCTGCAACAGCTCCTCTCTTTTAACGTGATGCCAATTGCTGATTTCATCTTTTTCTAGAACTAATTTTAGTTTTTACAGTTTATGCTGGGTCTGAGTAATGCAGTGGATACAGCACATCTAAGGACACCTCTCTGTCAGCTTTGAATACTAAGCCACAACTTAAAAAAAGTAAATTAGAAAGGGCAAAATATGAGTTTTCCTTCTGTTGACAAGAGGTATGAAAGCCAGAGCTTGAAAGCTCTGAAGTAGAGAGGAAATGCTCCTCTCAGTCACTCCTCTGGTTAGTCATGTGTTCACGGGCTGCTCATTTTGCTCACAGATTTATGGGTCCAAGAAAAGGTTTGGCAAAGTCCGTGCTCAGAGCTTGGCTGTGAGACATAGAGTGTGAGGACCACATCACAGAGAACTTAACTTCCATAATTCTGAAGGGATCACGCCACCAATGAATAACAAAAATAAACAGTGATTTTTGGCTCTTTGTAGAAGCCTGAGAAGCCTGCTAGGACCAATTTAGAATGCTCTTAAAAGACAAAGGCTTTAGGGGATGCTCAGTAAAGTGACATCCAGTGGCAAGCTCAACCAGTGCTCTTCACCTCTGCAGTCACTGCATTCTCCTTTTAAATTTGGCAAAATCAGTGCTGAAGATATCTCAGTTGCAATGGTTGGTTAAACAATTCCTCCCAAAACAGATTTTCAAGCTGGAAACTTTTTCGAGAAATATTATAGATTGCTATAGGTTCAAAAAAGAGTTTCCACATATTATTAGTAGCATAAAAAATAATGAATGAATTACTTAATCAAGGTTGATGCCAAAAGTTCAGTGTTATGCTGAACAATTTTTATTTTAAAGAACAATCTTAGTGGATCTACATGCAATTTTTTCTTATCTTTATAATTTTTTTTCCTTATCTTGGTTTATTCCTCCCAAGAACACCCTAAAGGACAGGTAATTTCTAGAGGAGGTGAGCTGGAGTTAGGACAAGGCTGACAAGGACAGGCTGTCCACCATGCAGGGCAAACCACCATAATACGTCAAGAGCAACGCAGTACTTTTCAGAAGCAGCCATCACATCAGCTAATTAGGAACAGCTAAATCTATAATGAAATCCAAATTTTTAATACCCAAGACTTGATCAGCTTTTACCTCCTTGCCTGAAATAGTTAAATTTTCAGAAACTCTCAAAGAAAGCTTAATTAGTTCACTTTCAGAGTTGCTCTAAAGAAACAATGAATGGTACAAAGGAAAACAGCTCTAGAAAGAAGAATGTTGTCACATAGGAGGAGAGCTTTTCATGTATGAACCTCAGAGAAGAGAAGGCAGATTTTTCGGCTACACCAATTGGTAGTAAGTGTTTCAAAAAGTAGAATTAACAAAAGAAAAATAATTCATGAGAGGACTTTTGCATTAGAAGGGAAGGAACTAACCTATTTAAGTTAGCAAAGAATTTCTTGTGCTTTAGAGGACTAAAATATCTGAGTATTAGTAATTTGCCATGGCATGAAAACTAACGCGCAGAATAGGAAACATTGTTCTCTAAATTATATACTAAGATAAGAAATTAACCCATAAACTTTTTGCACAAGTGCATCTGAAAAACTCTGCAGGTCTGAAGACATAGTCAGCTATTTGAATAATCAATCAAATGTGGAGAATTGCTGAGGAAGTGTGACTGCAGCGAAGGGCTCCTGCTGGGGAAGTAAATGGCTACAAAACAAGTGGCCTGGGGAGTGTGATGAAGTGTGGCTGCCTACTCGCTGCAGAACACCCACTGCCTTCTGTGATTTTACATCTTGGACATCAGTTTTAATTCTCTACTTTCCCAGCGTTGCATGTACTCCATCCTGCTCCGATTTCACATGGTAAATGCTGTTCTGCAGTTTGGATGTGGGTCTGCTCTTGTAAAAAAAACAAAACAAGCCCGTAGGTGATGAAGCAAAAAATTCACAGACCTTGTTTGAAAGCCACTGAAGATCCGCTGGCTAAAAATATCAGAATCATTATTTTATAGCTGCCCTCAGAAACTCTTAGAAACAAAATATTGTGAGTTTGAGTTATGAGTTAGATGTTGAGTTAATACTTGTATTCATCACATTGCGTATGAGTCAAGGAGAAATGGAATTAAGTATTAAAACTGGATATGGGAAGTTCTGTCATAGAATCGCAGAATCATTGAATGGTTTGGGTTGGAAGGAACCTTAAAGCTCATCTCCTTCACCCCCTGCCATGGGCAGGGACACCTTCCACTGTCCCAGGCTGCTCCAAGCCCCAGTGGCCAACCTGGCCTTGGGCACTGCCAGGGATCCAGGGGCAGCCACAGCTGCTCTGGGCACCCTGTGCCCGGGCCTGCCCACCCTGCCAGGGAACAATTCCTTCTGTAAATCTCATCTGGATTTCCCCTCTTTCAGTCTGAACCCTTTATTCAGACCGTGGAAGGTGCTGTGAGCTCTCCACACAACCTTCTCCTCTCCAGGCTGAGCAGCCCCAGCTCTCCCAGCCTGGCTCCACAGGGCAGGGGCTCCAGTCCTCCCAGCACCTCCGTGGCCTCCCCTGGGCTCGCTCCAGTAGTTCCATGTCCTCCTTGTGTTGGGGGCACCAAAACTGAATGCCTGTATCAACTTGTCATATTTAAAACTCAAAAAATTCTCTTATTTGTTCAACTGATTTTAGACTAATTTCTGAAGGAGGAATTAATAGATGTTTTCACATTTTTAAAATTTCTTACTTACTGTAAATGTTTGGAGATCTCTAAATCTCAAGAATAAAAATCTCAGTCCCTCATCCTACCACCTGCATGGAGCCATAGGAGAGAGCCAGCTCTCTCTGCCTACAGGATGTTTCCATTGCTCTCGAGATGGCAATGAGGATCAGTTACTAGAGGATGTATGGACACTTCTATTTATGCTTTTAACTCCAGGGGGTTGCCAAAAGCAGAGAAAAAGCACCATCTCTTTTTTTACTCAGCAAATTAAAGATACAAAACCAGACAGAGTAGGCATAAAATATTCCCCTATAAAAATACTTCATTAGGAGTTATTTTTAAATTTATGTTTAACTTATGCTCTTTCTATATTAAAAATCTCACTAAATTAGTTAAAGAAGTCAACACTAAAACTGTTCTGGAACTTTTATTTCGTTTTGCATTGCTCCAGTATTTATCTTAAGGGTTTTTTTCTTTCTTGGGGGGTGTTTTTTTTGTTGGTTTATTTGTTTGTTTGTGGGTTTTTTGTGTTTTTGTTGTTGTTGTTTTGGGGGTTTTGGTGGTGGTTTGTGGTTTTTTGGGGGGTTTCCTTCCTTTTCCTTTTCCTTTTCCTTTTCCTTTTCCTTTTCCTTTTCCTTTTCCTTTTCCTTTTTTTTAAGTAATTCAGGGTGCCAGGATCACTGGCACAGACATTACACAGATAATTTTTTTGATATTATACTTTCTTATGTACATACAGGAGAATAACACATCTAAAAACATTCAGTGGTGAAGTCAACCCATGCAGTTAGACCTGTTGAAATATAGAAATCCTTCTCCAACATCTGAACTACAGAAACCAGCAGCATTCTGTCTGCATGGTCAGTGGCTTGTAATTAATAGCAAGTTTAAGGAACTTCCTGATTAGTCATTTAGCAGAGTTTATAACTTATTTTTTTTTCACCATGGGAAAAGAGAAGGGAGGTGCTGAGAAACTGAATTAGCTGAGGAATTATGTTCCAGAACACAATACAAGAGCCATTATGTGCTTTACCTCTGCAAAGTGTATATATGATCCTAATTCCCAAACTAAGCTGGGAGCCCAGAAGCTTGCCAAAATTTGCTAATCACTAGGAAACATGTAACTTATTCTGCAGTCGATAGTTAACAGCTGGCAGGAGCATAGCCTTTGGTTTGGAATTGATTTTGCATTTGCTCAAGGATGACATTCGTGCTGACAAGTGAGACCAGATAATTCAGATTTATCAGTTCTGACTTGCTGAATAACCATGTCAGAGAGATGATGGATGGCTCCCAAGCTGGCACTACGACACTACTTGGAGAAGGTGATAAATAAAAAAATTAGCCCTTTCTGTGCTGCATAGGTTAATATTCCAAAGTGTTAAATGGCATTATCATAGAATCATGGAATGGTCTGGTTTGGGAGGGACCTTAAAGCCCATCCAGTGCCACCCCTGCCATGGGCAGGGACACCTTCCACTGTCCCAGGCTGCTCCAAGCCCCAATGTCCAGCCTGGCCTTGGGCACTGCCAGGGATCCAGGGGCAGCCACAGCTGCTCTGGGCACCCTGTGCCAGGGCC
The DNA here is from genome assembly GCA_013397865.1 of Struthidea cinerea. Classification (NCBI taxonomy): domain Eukaryota; kingdom Metazoa; phylum Chordata; class Aves; order Passeriformes; family Corcoracidae; genus Struthidea; species Struthidea cinerea. Next base: position 260,528 of record VZTI01000925.1, on the reverse strand, counting down.
TGCCCACCCTCCCAGGGAACAATTCCTTCCCAATATCCCATCCAGCCCTGCCCTCTGGCACTGGGAAGCCATTCCCTGGGTCCTGGCCCTCCAGCCCTTGTCAATTGTCTCTCTCCATCTTTCCTGCAGCTCCTTCAGGATACCAGTATCTTCCCGAACCTGTAAACATTGAACAATTGATAAAACATCTATTTGAACAGTAATTTTTAGATAAGAAACACTGAGGTCTCCATGCCATGAAAAGGCTTGGGGCTGAAATCAGCTTGGAGTAGTCATTAGTCTGAGGAGAGAAGGCTTCACACAAAAAACTCCCACCAGTCCCCCAAGCCATTGCCCTCAAAGAAAAGCAAAGTTCATTTCTGACAGCGGCCTGGCAGCCCCTGGTTTTGTCTGAAATGACAGCCCATCATCAGTGACATTTATGACCAAGAACGGAGCAGATCCTTCAGCTGCTGTTGGGGGCCGAGGGCACGTGGGGAGGAAGGCCATGGATGCATCACCTCTGGCTGTGTGCCATCTGGGAGGAGAACAGGGCTCTGAAGAGCATGAGGAGCTGCTCCTGTGGCTTCCAGGACCTGGGAGAGATGAGGAGATCCTGGCAGGCAGGATGTTACAGAGCCAATTCTGTTATGCTAAGGAATACTTCACTGAGTCCAGGAAGAATTGCCTGAGCATGTCAGGCCCTGAGGAAATGGTTCAAATTGTGGAAGTCATAGAAATGAATTGACTTCTGCATTTATTTTATTAATTTCCTCCATCACCATTGCCCATGGAGGGGCTGTAATTAACAGGCACTCTGTAGAAATATTTACAGAAAGCATATTTACAGAAAACAACTTAAAGGAGAAAATTATTACAATTAATAATTCAGCTGTCATTTCTCTAATGGTTTATGCAATAATTAATAAACATCCACAAAATATTAAAAGTTTAAGGGGTATCCAACTATTTAATTCTCTTTTATTCTTACTGGGACAGCAATGTACATCTTGCTTTCTGAAAATGGATGTACTTCAATCTTGAACTATTCAAGGACATCTATTTGTAAAATTCTGTTTTCATGAAAGGCCGGGATTTTTTTAAATTATAAGTTTCAATCTTTTTTTATAGGATAGGAATATCCTTCCACAATTTGACTCTAGGCACACCATCTCAGAGTTGAGAAAACAGAGGGTCTATAAAAACCACAGGTTCTAATAAAGCTAAAGAGACAGAATTAGCTGATTCTTTCGTTAAGTTTTCCTCTGCCTGCTTTAAAACTCAAAGTACCTCTCTCTAGCAGCCTATCAATACAGCATTGCAATCACTGTAAATGTTCATGACCTCTCAAATGTGACATTTAATGTTTAATTACCAGCTCAGGAGTAAGACAGCCTAAGACTCACAAGAGAAGATAATAGTCAGGAACAATTTCATATTCTACCTTATAAGCACAAGACAGAAATTGATATTGAACATTGTTGACCCATTTCTCTCTTATTCAGCTGTATAAACAACTGCTCATTAAGTATCATAAAGAGCAAATTTTGTGTAAAACAGATTTCTTCAAAAAATGAGTAAAGAGCTACGTAAAAGCAATTGCCATTTGGATAACTTGTTCTCAAAATTCTTAATATTATGTTCGTTAAAAAAAAAAAAGGGAGTAATTCAGTATTAAAAAGCAGACCTTCTACATCCACATAGATTCCATCCATCTGCAGATGACAGACATATGCAAATATAGAAATAATTATTTGATCACTTGAAGATGTTTGGGAAAGGTAACCACTTCTCCCTAAAATATGTATTTTTGCTTGTAAGTGTCACTGACCATAATCTGTGCATAACTTACAGCCACATTATAAGGTATAATAAATTAAATCTTATAAAAGTGATTTAGGCAATACTAATTTCAGTTATCAGGGCCAAATCCACACTGGCTTGCAAAGTAACTTGCAGACTGCCTTTGCATTATTATTGATAACTAGATAATGAGACTCTCGTGTAATGACAGCCCATAATGCCTGAGTTTGGTGCAACACCCACCAGTAAATGTGGAAACACTCCCCTGTGGGATAACACAGCCGCCGAGCTCTGTACCACTTGTTTCATCTCGTAAATCGTTCTTACATTGCCACACCACGACTGGCACAGTAACTCATTAAAGATATGCACCAATGGACCCTAAATTCGTCATTTTACCAGGAATCCTCTGTACCCAAGCTAGTCAGAAAACGGTTCCAGCTGTTGTTTGACTGCCAGGGAATCCTTGAAGGCTAAACTTCTACATCAGTAAAACTCTGAGACCTATCACAAAGTTGCTCCTTAAATACCGTGTCAAGAGAACAGAGCCATCTGTTCTCAGGTAACACTGAAGTGTCCAGCATTGATTCCAGGACTTTTCTGGCATAACTAATACAGGAACAGACAAACACCCTGACAGAAGAGCACTCAGCTACAGCAGGAACAGATCCACTGCAGCATTCCAAGGTTTAGTGTGAATCCCTTGGGATTTCTTGTAGTCTGTCTACTGTAAATTTGTAAGAGGCGTAAGTCCTTTTTTCTTATTTGTACCTTAGAAAGGTATTAAAATCCTCTTTTCTCTTTATCTTTTTTTTTAACTTATCTATTCCTTGTTAACATCCACGCTCATTTCACAAGGCTCAAAGGTGATATATCAATGGTATCTATGGACTTTTTTAAAAAAAATAAAAATAGAAACACATGAAGAAGAAGCTCCAAAGATAAATTCAGACAGCAAACTGGAACAGTAGGAAATTCCAGCTCATAGGAGGTTCCACGTATTGTTGGCTTCAATAAAGCTGTGCTGGTTTATGGAGCCAAGAATTTGCTCATCTGTCCCTGCAACCAGGCCTTGATGTATCTTCACAGTCGACATTGCAGCATCTGAGTTGAGCAGATCAAAGTAGAAAGTCGAGCCCCAAATCCCCTTGTGACAACAGCTTTAAACTGAGAAAGATTTAAAGACATTAGTACAGCTTTAAACTGTGATAGAATATTCACTTCATAATTGAAATGATCTGCTTGAACAGGTTAAAATCCCAGAAGCAGCTGTCCTGCCTAAAATTCATTTGAAGAGGACTGCTAACTTCTGCATGCAGCTAATGGGTGAGGTTCAGCTTCTCCCTTCTCCTGGTGAGTGCTTGGATCTATGTCCAGCCCCACTTGAGGAATTCCGTGCTTACCTTAAAGCCTACACTGAAGTATGGGATACATTCCTCAGACGTACTGAATCGCCACAATATTCTTACCATTAATACCCGTAATGCTTCTCCAGAGAATAAATAACATAATTTCTAATATTTATTGATTCTGAAAGAGGATCAGTGAGGCAGGGTGCTTCAAATGTCTGTTAGCATGCACTGCTCAGACTGCCAAAAGGAAGAAAAACAACAACAAAAAATAGATGGGTCTGAAGCATCAACAACAGCATGAAACTCCCTGTAAGTCTCCAGAGCAGCTGGAAATAGGAATCCATAACACACAGTATTCCCTCCTTCTGCAAGGCTTCACAATCCCACTCCATAGGACCTGGGACACAGATGAGACCACGGAAAGACTTGAAGGAATATATTTGGATGGGGAGGCAGGGTGAAAGGGAGAACGACTGCTCAGAGAAGCTTTTAGTTGTTGTTTCATTAAAAGCAGCCTGAAAAGAAGCCACAGTTTTTGATACTTCCACTGGAGCCTCGCTGTCCTACATATTCTCATTGGAGAGGGACAATTCCTCAGAAACTGGAGTGACAAGACAAGGGGGAATGGCTTCCCAGTGCCAGAGGGCAGGGCTGGGTGGGATATTGGGAAGGAATTGTTCCCTGGGAGGGTGGGCAGGCCCTGGCACAGGGTGCCCAGAGCAGCTGTGGCTGCCCCTGGATCCCTGGCAGTGTCCAAGGCCAGGTTGGCCATTGGGGCTGGGAGCAGCCTGGGACAGTGGGAGGTGTCCCTGCCCATGGCAGGGGGTGGCACTGGATGGGCTTTAAGGTTCCTTCCAACCCAAACCATGCCATGATTCCACAATCTCCATGTACATGATCACAGTCAACTCCTGTCCCCTGAGCTCATCTGTGCTTCAGTGACAGTAACTCGTGTTGCCACTTGGTACAGAAATGGGACATTTCCAGGTCCTTTGCTGTTAAATTTGCTCCGTGCACTTGTTCACCAGTCCCTGACTTTCTGACATTTAAAATGCAGTGTGAGACATTTCTTCTTGGTCAAACATTTGTGTGATGCTATGGCTGCTCTTAATTATTTATTGTGGTTGTTTCAGATGATGCAAGGTCTGGGAATACTCATCCTGCCTATTGTCAGTTTGATGTTTTCTGTTTGAGGTTTTTCCCCAGGAGCACTCTGATGACATTAGGAAGGGAACATAAAACAAACCAGCAAACAAGCTACTGCAAGCTGTGATAAATATGCTGCATTTGCACACACAAAAAGCCTCAGGTTGGTTTGTTTGTTTGTTTTTAAATTATTCTAAATGGAATGATTTTTCTTCTCATATGAAAGTCACTCTCTTTAGCAGCACAGAGCAATTGAGGTGACAAAAGTTCTGCTCTGACTTGTACCCCACAGTTCCTGCTATTGAGTCACCACTAACTCACACTGCTGTACCAAGAAGTTTATTTGGAAGGTTTCTCAGTAAAAAGATGATTCACATGGCCACGCTTAGTTTGAGGTCTAACGAAGCTGTAACCAGAGTTGGTCTGGCTGTCACTAAGGCATTGCTGGAAGAACTGCATTAATGAAAGTGCAACTTTATTCAATACAGAAACAATCAGGAAAGGAAAACGCAGGGAAAGTGAAGAAAGCACTCACATACAACAAGAGGACTCACTAAACACTCGTCAGGCAGAGCCCGAGATGGAGAGCATTTGATATCAGCACTAAAACACGCTGACACTTAATTCTCTCCTGCTCTTCCCAGTCACTTTTGAGAGCTCTCTGCAGAGTGTGTCACTGGATTTGTCTTTCATGTGCTCTTAGTGGGAACAATAGAATGATGGCATTGTCTCTGACACTGCCTAATCTGTACCATGGCAATTTGAATGCATTTAGTTCCTACCTATTGTTTTAGGTGACAGGTGCCAACCCCCACTCCCAGTCTACGCTGTCATTCCAAAGGCACGGAATATGAAATTTCATATTCCTTCAGCTCCACAAAAGACAAGAATTTGGAGAGAGATAATTCCCTCCGCTGCTGTTGTTTTTGCCAAAGGTCTCCCTAGCTCTGGGCTGGATCAGTGCTCCTGATTTAGCAGAGCCACGCTACTCAGTGCAGAACTGGGGGACAGGAAAGCATTCCAGCTTTAGACATCTCAGTTCTGCAGGAGAAAGGACAGCAAGGACAGAGACTGCATACAAATGGGGAGGCCACTCCACCAATTCGTGTTTAGGTTTGTCTTTGAGGCAAGCCATCAACAAAAAAGTCTCTTAGACACCCAGAAATTGCTGGAAGACTTGACTTTACATTACATGGCCAGTTCAGGATGCCAAATCATAAAAACTGAAATATAAGTAAGCATTATTCATTGTATCTATCCCTCATCAGAACTAACAGTGTTATTCTCTGCTGATTTTTAGTACAAAACTTGTTTAGACACCTGGATACAATAAATAAATGGGAAAAGAGAAATATTCCAGGTACTACTAGAACAGATAATTATGTGACATGCTTGTTTATTTATAAATGGTTTAAAAAATCCAGAAGAATTGCTATTCACTAGAAAGCAGCTACTCCTGCCAATAAAGAATGAGTTAAAACATTCAGGTTGAAGACACCACTGAAGTACAAAGTTGGAAAGCTTGCTGCTTCTGGAAATTTAGGTTATTTTCTCATTTTAGGTGAGTGGCACTTTCAATGAATTTGCCAATGTCATCACTGACTTGCTCAAATGTATTAAAAATAGATGTGTGTCACATTATGTGTGGAACTAAGCTTTCAAATGTGTTGGATTTATCCCTTTAAATGAGAGATAGAACTATAGCAGCTGATTTTGCTTTTAAAATAAAAAAAATAATAATTACACATAAGAAACCAACTTTTAGACTGAAAATTGAGAGCTCTTTCTTTTTGCAGGGACTTTTTTCGGGGTGGCTACACTGAGGGCAAGATATGGCAACCAATGGCACAGAGCCACAACCTCATTGAAATGCAAAAGGTGCTGCGGAGTGCCAGGGAGTGTTTGGCTTACTGGAAGAAAACTAACCTTGAGAATTCAATTTCCTTTGTCCAAGAAATATCATCACTAATCTCACAGTGTAGTTCATTTGCAATTAGTGAAATTTCAATCAGGGCAATTTCTGCATGCATTAAGAAAAATTAGTGAAAGTTTAAAGGGACCAGTAAAAAACCCTACAGATCCATGCTTCTAATTTAGTCTTAGTACAGTGGGAGCCTTTTCTCCCTGTTCTGGTGGAAAACCAACTAAAGTATGCAACTAATTTTCTCTGATTTTCACATCATGCTGCTGCTTAGATATATCAGAAACATTTCACATCTTGAATACTGAAATATTCTGGACTTTTTAGTTTTCCAGAAGTTCTTTAAGCATTTGCAAATCTTTCAGGAACATGAGCTCCTGTGAGGAGTGGACAAGGACTCTGAGCTTGCCCAGTCTGGGGAAAAGGAGGCTGAGAAGGGCGTGACCTCACTGCTCCCTGCAGGGGGACGTGGGGAGGGGGGTGCTGAGCTCTCCTCACAGGGTGCAGTGAAAGGACACATGGAATGGTTCAAACTCGCACCAGTGGAGGTTCACACTGGAGATTAGGAAGCATTTCTTTACCCAGAGGGTGGTCAAGCACTGGAATGGCTTCCTGGAGCGGTACTTGATGCCCCAGGTCTGGCAGGGTTTAAAAGACATTTGGACCATGCCATTAACAAAGTGTTTTAACTTGGTCAGCCCTGAATTGGTTGGGCAATGGGACTGGATGATCCTTGTACATCCCTTCCAAATGAAACAGTTTATTTATCCTATCCTATCCCCTATCCTCTATCCCATCCTATCCTATCCTACCTCCTATCCTATCCTATCCTATCCTATCCTATCCTATCCTATCCTATCCTATCCTGTCCTGTCCT
>VZTI01000925.1:232618-253378 GCA_013397865.1 Struthidea cinerea | reverse complement strand
CCTATCCTATCCTATCCTATCCTATCCTATCCTATCCTATCCTATCCTATCCTATCCTATCCTATCCTATCCTATCCCATCCTATCCTCTATCCTATCCTATCCTATCCTATCCCATCCTATCCTATCCTATCCTATCCCATCCCATCCCATCCCATCCCATCCCATCCTATCCTATCCTATCCTATCCCATCCTATCCCATCCTATCCCGCTATCCTCACATCTGGAAAAATTCCATTCTCTTATATATCACGGCAAGCAGGCTTAGGCATAATTTTGTGAGCATGTCCCCTTGACTGATTTCTCCACAAGGCCTCTCTGGAGGCTGCAAAACCTTGTCTCGAGTCACACCTTTTTAGAATTCCCGTGCTCCTTACACATCACACCAGGTCAGTGGCAGGACTGTGACACCACCTGCTTTTCCCACCCCTTGCTGGGGGTTAAGAAAAAGTCTCCAGAAGAATAAGGAGCACTTGAGTCAAACACCAAGAGAGCAGAAAATAAAGGTTTTGAGCAGAAGGAGCAGCGATACAGGGGAATGGACCGGCAGATTATGAAGCCCAGATTCATAGAAAGCTCTAAGAAGAGATTAGGCAGGCACCTGCTGGAAATATTTCTATAGCTAGAGCTAGGAATCTTGGCAGCCCTCTGCTGAAGGAGAGGAGTGTCTGCATGGAAGCTTTCCTGCCCCTGTTTAGATAGCGCATGGCTGTGGCACACATATTCCCTTATCCCACCCCAGCATTACTGCTGCTGTGTTAATCAGCACTTGGAGACTCATATTGCAGCAATTTCCAAAATGAAAAGAACACATTGCTCCACCTGTGACATCAGATATAGTCCAGCTGCAGCATCCAGAGTGCTTCATGTGCTCTCTGAGCCCCGAATCCTCACGTGTCCTCCCTGCAGTGTGACCCTGGGGGCTACATTAATCCATACAATTCCTAGGCAGCACCCAGGGCCTTTAACACTACAGAACACGGCCAGTGAGAAAGGTGCCCATTCTCAGACAATTTCTCTCTACTGCAGTAATGACACACGGGCAAGGACCTTGCTCATCAAATGGAGAATGCAAAGCCGTTTATTGCGCAGTCAGAATTCCCTAAATCCCAGCACCCAACAGGATATCACATCCTATAAACAGGAAAGATGTTCCCCACAGTGTCCCCCAATCACCTGGGGCATTGCACAGATTTCACCTATGATGGTAACAGGCAAACAATGCCCTATAAGGCCACAAACTGCAATGAACACTTCTCACAGGCCCAGGCTGTCCATAAACGCACAATCCTCTCTCAGTCCATCCCCGGTGACCTGGATGCACTCCCAGGGTCCCCTCCGGGCCCAGGACAGAGCCCCTCTCTCTGATCCTCAGGGCCTGTCTCTCTTCCAGCACACAGTGCACCCCAACACTGTACTTGCTAAAGGACCTCTGCAGGGGAGCAGCTGTTGATCAGTCTCCCAGGCACTGGGGTGTTTGCAGCATCCAAAGCTCCACAAACGCTTCACAACCGCAGTTGAGACCTCTCCGATTTTTCAATCACAGGATTAAAAACCACACCCCTTAATGTCTGTGTCCTTTCCTTACGACATCTTCTGGCCTGCGCTGGCTGAAGCCAAAGCAGGAGGGTAAAATCTCACAACCCCCTGTTCTGTTCTTCTTCGGGTGCAGAGGAGCATTGTCTTATCTCACTCTCCCACTTGGCAGAGATGCAGCGCTGGGCCAGCCCAGCAGTCCAGCCCAGTGCTCTGCCTCCAGCAGCAGTAAAAGCTGCTTCTGGAAATCAGAAAAACTTAGGTATTTTCTTCAATCTGTTGTTTTTGTCCCCCTACAGGCACTGGCGGAGGGACAAGGTACCTCTCTGCCCTCCTTCTTTGGGATTTGTGAAGATATCCTCCACAGATTTGTCTAACCCTACATCAAACCTGCTGACACTCTCTGCCTCTACCAGCTCAGGGGGCAGGAAAATCCAGGAATTCATTGGCTGCAGTGCAAAGAAGTTCTGCCTCTGCCTAGTGACCATCTTCGCCAGCCCCTTCAGTCAGTGACACACCGAGGGCCTCTCACACTGGCTGTCCAGACAGACAGACAGACAGAAGGTCTGTATATATTCATGTATTTATATTTATATCTGTATAAACTCAGTGCAAGGCTTCCTTAGAGGGCTGCCATTCCCAGGCAGGCAGTGTGGAGTTGGCACAGCTCCCAGTTTTAAACATCCAGAGCAGAATGAAGCGCTGGATAACTGTACCAATATTTCCTACTGCTCAGGAAAAAATTCCCAGGTGAAAAAAAAAAAAACAAAAAAGGAGATTCCTTGGTCTATAAAGGAACGTTTTAAGTCCACACAGATCTCTGAATTCTAATGATAAAGCAAAAACTATCCCTACTACATGAGCTGGTACAAAATATTTACTTTAGTGAGAAGAAGAATGTATAGAAGATACATCCAATTCCTTACATTAATCCTTTTAATTGTCAAACAATGTCTCAGAGTTTTCAGTGGATTTCTAGAGTCAGATTTTATATTTGATTTTGTGTTGCAGAAATTATTCATGATTCTGTTAACAGGTAACCATAATGTTTATGATGAAACAAGCAATACTTACCTTTCTCTTAGGATTCCACTGGAATTTTAGTATCATTATTTTGGCTGTGTTATACTAATTTTCTGACTTTCCTGAATGATCAAAGTTCATTACCATGATATTTTAACATAATTATACCTGACTTAATAGGCACCAAATTAATTTTCCATTACCTTAATGCACTTACTTTTAAATTAGGATATTCAACTCATAGTAATAACAATTAAAAAAAGAACGTCCTCAAACAAAGGTAAGAAGTGCTTGAAGGGAACAAATCCTTGCATTTTCAGCTAGTGAAGGATTAGGTGTGGAAAAACTCAATTACTTGCTATTGAAATTGTGTTTCACCTTTAAAGAATAAAACAGCTTTGTCTTAAAAGCTTATATATGCTTGGGATACAACATATGTGTGCTTGAGACATAACAACTCCATTAAATCTATCTTTCAATAGAAAAAAATCTCTTGTAAAAGTAGAGTGCAATCTAATTTATTTTGACAGAAATAAGTTCTACACTCAGTAAAACTGTTTATGAAATAGCTGGAAATATTGGATTTTTCATTCATTGCTATTTTGTCCACAAGCTTCATGTAAATACTCATATCAGAATGCAGAGGAACAAGAGAACGACAGAAATAAACAGAACTATCATACATCTATTTATATAAAACACACCTTAGGTATTTTAGAATAAAACTAAAAAAAAAGTGCCTTTTTCCTATCTAAACACCTGTCCTTTCTTGTTCCAAAACCCTGTATCTGTTATGAACACCGTGTATATGATAGACTGGAATCTGTAAACACTTCTCATTGAATGTCACAGAAACACCACTGTCACAAGGATAAAATTGTGTGTAAAACCAGAGACTTTGCAGCACTGAAGGCAATATTTTTTCAGAAGATGTTTCAAAGCACAGCCTTGCTGTGATGTTCAAGAAAAGCCACGTCAGGCCCTGGTAACACTTGGCAATAAATGCTTATCCCAGCTGTTCCAAACATAAGGATCACTGGATTCCCAAACAATAACCCTCAGCCATGAAACAGAAGGGTTGGGCCTGAATTCTCAATCTTATCTCAACAAAAACATTCAAAGGTTTTCTCTGGTTATTTCTTCAGGACTGTGCCTTGGGAGGAGGAAAGGCAGTGTTTTGGTACTGCAGAAAATCCAGGGGCAAGATCTTAACTGCAGCGAACAGAACCTGAACAACAGGAAGAGCACAATCCCTGAGGCTTCTAAATCAATATATCTGGAAGGATGCAATGGGCAACCCCAGCAGGGGTAGTCTGGGAGGAGAGAGAACCAAGATCAGAACTAAAGCTTAGCAGAAATCATTTCCTAGGTGAGTCTCAGGTGTCAGAGTTTTTCTCTGCTCCACCAATCACTCTGCAAACGTTGGAATGTTTCTGAGACAGGGTTTGACAGACATTTCTGCAGGTGTAAAAATGCACAAGCTTCCTCTCTTCCAAATCACTCCCGATCATAACCAAACTCCCCAAGTGGGCCCCCTAAATATTCCAACCACTCAACCAGGCAAACCAAACAAATTTACTGGAACGATACCTGTAAGCAAATGTCTGGAGTTTGAGCTCTTGCTTCAGTCAGGCAGCGATCATTTGATAACAGAGTTGTGTTTTTCCCAGTCGTAGGGGGGCCCATTGAAGCACTGACATGAAAATGTGTGTATTGAGTCTGTAAGGGGTGACACAATATAAATTGACATCTATAACCTCCAGTACTTCAAAGAAGTGCAGCACGAAGCACGCTGACATGTCTAATAATCATAACTGACAGGTGGTTGCAGGGTTTTTTATGCTTAACAACTGAGTGGAGAGGCAGTGTTTGTCTTGGATTAAACTGTTGCATCTTGGAATTGCCTTTAATTACAGGGGAAGGTAGGTCATTAGAAAGGAATGCATTTCACTGGATCATTTCCCTCTCGCCGTCCCCATCTCTGAGATGTGTTTTAAGAAAGTTTATCGCACTGGTCCTGTGAGGGGACGAGGGTCGGAGAAGCACAGCCTTAGTTTGGACTTATATAATTGGCCAATACATGATATCGTAGATTGAGGATATTTTGGAAGAGTCAGAATTCCAGGCCTCAGCATTTATCACCCCAATCAAGGGCAGGCTCGGGGTGTAGGTGTAAAATGTGAGGGAAATTTCAGGTTTGCAGAGTTCTACTGGTGTAATTCCAGTAAAAAACCAGAGAAGTCAACAATTCTCTGCATTTTAGCATGCAAATGGTGGCTCTTGGTACAGTGGCAGAGGGAAGGAAAATTCTATAGATAATCACATTATAAAAGGCTTTTCTCAAAAGGCTTGTTTATAGTGCCATGCCTAACTTAGTCCTGGCTGGCTCTGGTCTAATTAGTTGTGTTTTAATTTGCTGATGCCCAAATCAGTTTCTTAGCAGTGGATTCATATAGACCTTTACCATGCCATTACTCTTTTAAAAGAACCTTTTGTAATTAACACTCACCTCTCTCTGCTTCCCAGAATGTTTACTTGAATCAAGAAAAGCCCACCTTATTCAGTGTTCTTTACAGATTGCTGTTTCTTTGATGATTGCTTTCTCTTCCTGACATAAATGAGTCAGTTCCAATGGCAAAGATCATAATGGTATCTTAAAAAAAAAAGGAAAAAAAAAAAAAAGAAAAAAAAGAAAAAAAGAGTTTATGATGTAAGATTCTTGGAGAAGGGAAGATTTTAAGAGATGAAACACAAATCAGTTGATGTAATTGGAATTGGTTCGGTTTCAGGCAATTGAGAATTTCAGTAAGTGCTAAAGATTTGTTAACACCACCACTTTGGTTAGCTTTTTAATATTTTATTTCCCTTTGCTTTCTATTTTATGGTTAACTGTATTGTATTTTAATTGCTTGCTTGACATGATGGCATCTCAGTGGGGGCTCGTGGGGGAGTTTTATAACATTTTAAATAATTAATGGTAATTAATAGAGTGCATTAAATCAAGCTCTCCTAATATTTTCTGTATCTTCTGTGTACACCAATGCTTTTACAGGATGAGAGTTTAGCTCATCTTTTACAGCGTTTTAGGCTATTTATTTCACCCCCATAAAATGTGAAATACTTTAGAAGTCCTTGTTTTGTAATAAGCTGTCCTTTGTACTCCAGAACAGCATCAAATACATTGGAGACATTTTTATGTTCCCTTTAATTTTTAATGAAAATGCCACACTGGAAAAATATGCTGTTGTAATTTGGGAAAGCCAGATTTTGTCATCCTTACATAAAAAAAATTTACTGATACCGATTAAGTATGTGGGGCTCTACTTCAGTTCATTCTTGTGGTTAAAACTTGGTCACAGAAGTCCATCACTGCTTTTTAGGGTGTGCAAAGTGCTCGAACCCACAGAAGCCAGCAAGGTGTGTTACTGCTGGAATGGCCTGGCATCACCCAACAGGAGTAAGGCAATCCTGTACTTGAAGCCAAACCTGTTTGGGGTCTCAAAGTCACTAAAATTACTTCATTATGATGTGCCAGAGCCTTGACCCAGTGCATGCTGGTGTTTGAATGAACTGCATTTACCTGTTTAGCACTACTATAAAGTGCTTCCACACATTCAGATGAAGCTTTTGATGGAAACCCAAAGTTCATTACTGGCTGGTGAGATGTTGAGACACCAGGACAAATGAAGTGACAGCAAACTCTCTCTCATTTTGTTTTGCTGGGTGATGCTTATAGTTGAACTTGGAAATAATCTGATTTTTAGATGTGTTTATTATAATGTACAAGGCGTGCATGGAGTATTTCAACTGTCAGGTTCATTTTTGCCACTGATAAAATTATTGGAGGCTAAAAATTTCCATCTTTTCTTAAAAAAAAAAATTTTAAATGTTTTCTTATCAAAACAACCGTGTTATTGTTCCTCAAGGTTTTGAAACTCAGAGATTAAGGTACTGAAGGCTCAAAGACCACACATGTGGCTATTCTCAACATCAAGGTCAATTCTGTTTTCTTCAGTTTTCACTTAGGGCACACAGGGCCTTTCCTGAGCTGCTTGTATTTCCTTATTTCTCATATTTTACAACACTGTGCCACCTTCCCTTTTTTTGTACCAAACTATATCTATATTAACATCTCTTTGTTTGTTAATTAAAGCTCCCAATTAGGAGAACATGAAAGAATAAATAACATCTGAAAAGACTGTAGCCTCATTCAACTCAGAAAAAATATCACTCAATCACAGAAAAAATTAGGTTGAAAGTGGCCTCACGATGTCTGTAGTCCAACCTCTTGCTCTAAACAAGACTAACCCCGAAGTCAGGTCAGGCTCTTCAGGGCTTTGTCCCATCAAGCTCTTAAAATCCCCACAGGTGGGGACACAGCAGCTTCCTGGGCAATCTGTTCTGCTGCTGAGCCCCTCCCATGGCAGAGAGATTTTCCTTATGGACAGCTGCAAAGTCCCTGAGCTTGCTCATCCTCTGTGCTTCTTTCAGAGACAGAAAACACAGACGAGGCAACAGGAAAGTAGGAAACAATTTCAAGGTACTTCACCCAAAAATGAAACACTTAAAAGGCTCTTTAAAAACATTTTGTGCAGTCAAAATGTATAAAGTGGCATGAACGGTTTCAAATGAATGCAACCACAAAACCATGGAATGCTTTGTGTTGAAAGGGACCTTAAAGCCCATCCAGTGCCACCCCTGCCATGGGCAGGGACACCTTCCACTGTCCCAGGCTGCTCCAAGCCCCAATGGCCAACCTGGCCTTGGGCACTGCCAGGGATCCAGGGAGCAGCCACAGCTGCTCTGGGCACCCTGTGCCAGGGCCTGCCCACCCTCCCAGGGAACAATTCCTTCCCAATATCCCATCCAGCCCTGCCCTCTGGCACTGGGAAGCCATTCCCTGGGTCCTGGCCCTCCAGCCCTTGTCAATTGTCTCTCTCCATCTTTCCTGCAGCTCGCTCTGGAAGGACAAGGTGCATTCCCTGCAGCACCAAGGACTGAGGTCAGTCAGGTGTATCCCAGGTTTAAAACACAAGGCAGGCTGCTGAAAGACAGAGGTACCCAGAACTGACATAAGAAGTGAAAAACAAAGATGAAGCTTCAACTCCTGTGACTAAGACAGAAACAGAGCAGCATTTAATAAGAGGTTTTCAGACTTTCATGAATATGTGATGTGAGTGCTTGGGGTCTACTCACAGGCACGCCAATTTTCCTTAATATAACCTCCCTTTAGATTTTATGCCAAGATAAAGGGATCTTTCCCTTGAATACTTCTTTTCTTGCAGCACTCAAGTTCATACCTTTATCAGAACTTTTAAAAACACAAGTGACAGAATTCTGACTTTGTTCAGCTGTGTCACCGACTTCCAATTGGACAAATATTTAATTCACTGCTTCTATTTTTAAACAATGCTGCTGAATAATTTGAGTGATTGGATGCTGAGCAGAGCATTTTTTAAAAATAACATTTTCCAAGTGGTATCATTAGAAAGAGAATAATCCCTAAAAGGTATCACACATAAACTCATCTTTTTTTTTTTTTTTTCAACTTCCAGAAAATTCACGAAAGCCATTGTTCAGAAAATGGGTGTATAAATAATACTCTCCTTATGAATATAAAGCAAAAACCACTGAGCAAATGTTGTGTCTCAGGATGGTTTCTGCATTTCCCTGTGATTTTATGCAGCTTCAAAAATAGTATAAAAATAGGAAACGTGTTCCTTAACTTATGGGGAAGATGTCTTAACTTTCATCCTGATGTAAAGAGGAAATTTCTTAGAGTGAAATAACCATTCCCTGGAACACCCTCGCCAGGGAGGTGTCAGAGTCCCCATCCCTGGAGGTTTTGAAGATGTGTTGGGAGGGTGGGATAGATAAACTCCTTTTCCCGTGGAAGTCTGAACACAACGATCTTTCAAGGTCCATCCCAAACACCCAGCCTGGGCTGTTTTAGGCTTCTAGGAAATATCACAGCCAATTTCACCACCAATCTCACCTGCTCCCCTCTTTCACCACAGCCACCTGCACAGTAACAGGCATATGGGTTCTTAAGTCTTAATTACTCCTTAGGTTTTAATTACAGCCTTCAAAAGACCAAGAAACACGTGACATGCAGAAAGATAAGAGAATCACTTGAATTTTTGTCTGCATTTTGGCCATTTCCTGTGGCTTTCTTAAAGATATAAACAAATGAGGGGATATCTCTCCCTTCAGGTGCAAGGGATATGTGTTAGACCACCATGCATAATTTTTAAAACTAAAAACAGCATCAAAATCTTCATTTTACAGGGCAGGTGTGCTCAGAGCTTCAGATGCCTGTCTCAGGCTTCTGGTCAGGCACTGGTTATAAATAATGACACTGATGGATCAGCTGAGCTCAGCAGACACTGAATTGTTAAAAATTGCCAGACTTCCCAAGGAAAGAGCAATGTCTGGGATGGTAGAGAAGAAACAAAGGGACACAAAGCTGGGCTAAAATAAGAAAGTTGGCAATATGTTTTGAAAGGGTGAAAGGTGCAAAGCACTGACATGAAGATTCTCATAAATTCATACCTGAGTTTCTCCATCCTTTTTGTCAGCATTGCTCAGAATTCTGAGGGTTTTTTTCCTCTGAATTTGTCACAATATTTTGCAGAAAGTAAACTTAAACCCAGGCTGACATAATAATGTAGGCCCTATCATCAGTTGTGCCACATGTGGGGAAAACATTCCGATCTCCAGCCCCATGTTTAGGATGTGCCGAGGAAGGGAGTGAAAAAATGCAACAGAAACTCCCTGAGACACGGGAGGGCTCCTCCTTCCCTGCATTAAGGCACAGCTCAATTCACAGCCTGGCCACATAAATTACAGGCTCATTCCCAGGAAAGTCAGCAAGGGGAAAAGACAGCAGCCATCTATCTGTGGAAAGTAAAATACTAATGGAAAGTACATAAGGCTTTTTTACATAGACTACACACCATTAACCTTCTCTCCTCCATATTAGTTTATCATTCCAAACTCAGCTGCTGCCTTTACTCAAATGTTTTTATTTGCTGTTGCTCACTTGAAAAGGGGGTAAAATACCAGGTTATCTAATCACCGTGAAAAAAAGCCACTTTTAAGGAAGTCAGAGTTCTGAAGCCTGCCCTCATAATTCATATGATACAAAAGGCATTATAATTACAATACCTCATTCCTTTGACAAAGATTACAGCAAGGACAGAAAATGCCCACAGATTAATCCATCATTCTGACACCATTTTTAATGAGTGGGAAATGCCAAAAATATGATCCATTACCTTTGCAATTCAAAACCTGTAATATCATGGACCAGTTTGAACTCCTTAGATGTGGCATTCCTGCCCAGGAGCTTGCCACTGATCAGAGTTTTTAAAACATATTGCACATCAACTGCACAGATTAGAAATTAGATGAGCATAATTTTTATTGTATTTTAGAGCAAGAACGAGAGGATTTTCCACCTTCAATGCTTTTGAAATATCTTTCATTTGAACAAAAGTGTAATGTCCCAGTGTCCCCTAGTGGGCACGTGAATTCAGAGGTAACAGGTTCATTTCATACCTGTCTGTGCCCATCAATATCAGCGCCTTCAGAAAGATTGGGCTGGGCTATTGCATGAGTTGGCACCTTTTTTCCATTCTAAAAACACACCATGAAGACCAGGTCTGACAAATTGCTGTGAAGGAATAGTTAATTCAGAGAAGGCAAAACCAGATGCAATTACCCAGGGTATCCTATGGGACAGGAAGAGAGAATAGATTTGAAGGACTGCCTCTGTTTTCTCCTCTATGCTGTGCAGGGTGTTCTTGTTATTTTGTGTATGTGGGCTTCAGTTTTGCTTGGAGATAAAGATATTGACAGATTTTTAATAGATTACCTCCTCATGCACCGCAGCTGTGCTGTTGTTTCAATATTAGTTGATGGTAAAGAATGGCTGCTATATTTTTTCAAGTATGTGTCAATCATCTTCCTTCTCACTTGAATTACCAGTAAGAGTCTGGAGGGATCACAGGAAAGCAGCCTAATGAAATGTTTAAATGAAAAATGACTGAAATAGGGATCTATCTCAAAACTCACTTTTCTTTTAAATGAACGTAGTCCTTGTGAATTTGAGGAATTCAGAAGTCATTTCTGGATTGGGGGAGTACTTTGTACTCCCTCCTGGGCTTCCAAGTGCACTGGAACTCTCAGGTTCATTTAAGAAAAAGTTTTCAGTTATTTTCAGGTTTCACTAGCACGAAATGGGCAACAGGAGCTGCAATCAGATGTCTGTTCATGACTTAAAATAGCACTCAGTGCTTTTGGCATCCAGCCACAAGCACCAAAGCTGCAGTCTCCCTGACACCAGGTGAAGAGCTGGAGCCACAGCGTCAGGGATGGGTACTGAGATTCAGGATGTGGCTTTTGAGGAAATTCAGCATTATTTTCACTCAACATCAGTCACAGTTTGGGGGCTGGGACAGCACAGCCTTTAGTAGGAGTTGCCTCATCAATAACACCAAAAAACTCAACGTGCCCCGGCCGTGAGCGCTGGGACCCCAAAGCCCCCTGCCCTGGGCTGAGCCCCAGCGGGGGCAGCAGGGGAGGGGGGATTCTGCCCCTCTGCCCCCTCAGGTGAGACCCCACCTGCAGAGCTGCCCCAGCGCTGGGGCCCAGCACAGGAAGGAGCTGGAGCTGCTGCAGAGAGCCCAGAGGAGGCAGCAGCAGGAGCAGAGGGATGGAGCAGCTCTGCTGGCAGGAAAGGCTGCGAGAGCTGCGATTGCTCAGCCTGGAGAGGAGAAGCTTTGGGGTGACCTCAGTGTGGCCTTGCAGGGCCTGAAGGAGCTGCAGGAAAGATGGAGAGAGACAATTGACAAGGGCGGGAGGGCCAGGACCCAGGGAATGGCTTCCCAGTGCCAGAGGGCAGGGCTGGATGGGATCTTGGGAAGGAATTGTTCCCTGGGAGGGTGGGCAGGCCCTGGCACAGGGTGCCCAGAGCAGCTGTGGCTGCCCCTGGATCCCTGGCAGTGCCCAAGGCCAGGCTGGCCACTGGGGCTTGGAGCAGCCTGGGACAGTGGAAGGTGTCCCTTTTTTGGAATTCCATTCCATAGTTGGAGTGAGATGATTTTTAAGGTCCATTCCAACACAAACAATTCTGTGATGCTACAATAAGGAGGAAAAGAGCACAGATTTCTTCTTCCCTGCTTAGCAAGATCTTCTCATAAAGTAACAGTTTTACAAAAAGAGGAAAAAAAAGCACATATAACTAATGTCAAAATTTTAATGATATATTTACATTTCTAAAGCAAATATTACCTGGTAGAATGGCTCCTCAAGAACATTAGACTCATGTCGCGGGAGATGCAGATTAAACTTTCTACCTAAAATCCCTTTGTGTAAATCACGGTGAAATCACTTCATCACTCTGGGCAGCAGTTGCATCCCCCAAATTGCGTAATCCTTCCTTTGCATGCTTTTTAGGAGCTGCTGATTTTGTCTGCTTTGACCTGTCCAAGCCCTGGGTTAGGATGTGGCTCTGTGCAGGTGCCCCTGTGGGATCTGTGGCAGCAGGGTCTCTATCTGTGCCTGTGCACCAAATAATAAATACCTTTCTCCTCAGCTTATTTCTTTGCCCATTGCTTTGATTCCAGAGTTTATTTATTTCACAGGAACGGCTTCATCTGCCTTGCAGGATAACTTTCAACCTTCCAAAAGCCAGAACCTCCAGTCTGTTCGGTAACAAATGAATAGCTACAGCACTGCATACACCTTCTGCAATCACAGAAATCAATACGAGATAATTCCAACTTTTCTTTAAAGAAATGGAATTCTGTTCAAACATATCTATCATGGTATGCTTTATTGCAAAACAAAGCTGCAAAAAGCCAACATTATTGTTTTTCTTCTGAATTTATACAGGTGCTAAATCACCTTTTTTTCATGGAGGGTATCACTTTAACAGAAAATGCGGTTTTATGAAGAGATGTAGGACAGGAGAGCAATCAGAACAGCAGAAGTGCTGCTACACTGCCTTATCTTGCATCTTTAACCTCTGGAGAGATTGACTGAGCCAGGAAAACACTGCTGGGTCACAGCCCCCGTTCATTCAGACTGGACTTATCCCACCCAGGGAATCCTTGCCAACCACCCTCTGTGTTGTGGGAGACCTCATGATCACTGTGACATAACCTCAAATCTTATAAATATTAATAGCATCCAAGGATCAAAACACAGACATGGAGAAGCTCCTGAGCTCGGGGTGGCACATTTTGTTCTGTAATCCCAGCACAGAGCAGAAATCCAGTAGCAGTGGAGGGCAATTGCCTTCTCTTTCCCAAGTTAAAATGCAGCAGGTGCCAGTGCTGCATCGGCACATCCCCTCTGGGAACATTTCATTGCCCTACTAATCACACCTACCTGCATCCTGCATCTTCAAACCATCTTCATATCTGCATCTCTGACAGGGTGCCCCTCCAAGGAGCCATAAGGAGGGCCTACAAACGTGCCAGGGTGGGGAGGGGCAGCACAAAGCACTGAGGGCAGCAAAGTGGCTTCCCAGAGAAAATATCCCAGTGCAAAACCAGAAGTAAAAGTGTCCAGGCTTGCTTCAGTCATTATTAGAAGTGTCTACTCTGGACATCTAATATGTTTGATGACCAGCTGCTTCATTTGAGAAGGAGTTTGGTCCTGGTTCCAGGCTCCTCACCAATTCCACACTCTCAGAACTCTATGGAATACCTGAGTGTCTTTTTCCTTCCAATATGACATGCACCACCGTGTTTTTAAAAGGAAAACACAGTTTGAAGTATCTGGGATTTTAAAACCTGTTTAGAGTTGAAGTTATAAATTAATAGTGCAATACTTTCCATAAGAAGTCCCATGTTTAGTGACAAATCCTTTCAGTGCAGCTCCAATGGAGTTAAACTCCCAGATGGAACCCTTCACAGCCTGCAAACACCACTCCCCTTCCCAACCCGCTCTGCCCATCAAAGCAAATTTGCTCAGTAAACCTACCACATACTGCGAGGAAAACAACCCAGGCTGTTGGGTGTGTTCTGAGAGCAAATTGTCTTTGCTTCACATTAATGAAAGTTGGGACAAAATCTCTTTCTGGCGTCATAATCAGAAAAAGAAGCAAGGAGAAAAAGGCAAAGAAAATCCTGATTTTTTAAGTTTCATCACTTACCAGATTTTGTAAGACATTTACAGCCTGCATAGCTGATTTTAAAGGGGTGGTTTTGGTTGCTGTTGAGCACGAGTGTAAGCACAAACACAAGCAGAGAGGACTTGGCGAGGGAGGCAGAGGTGGGTGGGAGGGACAAATGAAACCCCTGCCAAGTCCATCCTTGCTCCATTTTCTGGATTACCTTGGAATCCAAGCAAGCAACTTATTTTTTGGATGGAGGGGCAGGAAAAGGACAAGTAGGGTTAACATATCCATTCTGAAAGACTATTTTTTTTCTCCACTTCGCAAGGAAAGGTGCAGCAGGTTCTCAGTGTTATTGACCCCTTCCTTCCCACAGGAGCTGAGTGGTTTCATGAAATCTCTCCTCATTTTTTCAACAGGAACAATCCTTTGATTAAACCTCTATTTGTGTCTTTCTCTCAAACCTGTGTCTGATACAAAACACCCCAGTCTCCAGTGAAAATTTATACTTCAATAATGAAATAATTTCTTGTGTTGTGGGTGAGTCAGGGTCTGCTCATGATTAAGAAACACTAAATATGACAGATTACTTGCAATTAATTATTACTTCATCCCCTCAGAGAATATACCCCACAAGAGAATTCTTTCACACAAACTCCTGAATTTCAGAGCTCCCCAACTGCTACAAACAAATGAGTTTTGTTTACCTACTGCCTATGAAATAGGTTTGTTTGAAACCTGACCTGGAAGATAAAATTGTCCAATGTTGGTGAAGTGCTGTAGCCAGCAGAGAATGCTGAATTTTATGTTATTTTTTTCACACATCATAACATCTCTCTGCCTATGTAATTATTTTAAAAAGACAGGAAGAAAAGAAAAGTAAAAGCCAGTAGGATCTAAGTAACTTTCTCTCATCCTCTTCCCTGCAGTGGCTGGATTATCCAGCCTTCTCAGGCTGAATCAGCGTGCATTAGGAATGTTCCCAATTTCAAACATACAAACACCAACATCAAAATGGGAGAGTATCCACAGGAGTCTAAAGTGAGGCTTGTCCAAATCTGCTTGCAGCAGAAGGGCCGTGGAAAGCAATCACCCTCTGCACGCTGGCTCAGAGGCACTGCGGTCTTAATGAATTTCAGGCTCAGACCAGTTTACGTTTTCTGGCACTTGGTGCCTCAGTGGCATCTGGTGGGGGGTTATTCATTTATTTATTTTAAAAATTTTGCTCTGCAGCACAAGCCTCGGTAAATTTGCGAGGTTTTCGCACGTCAGCTTGAAGGGCTTGTTCAGCAGACCTTGAATTATCAGTAAATGCTCAGAATTAGCTGTCAGCTTCGAGGAGGGTAGAAAACCCAGAGGCACCGGGTACAAATCTTAGTGCTCAGTGCTTTGGGGGCACTCTGGAAGCTTTGAGCTCAGGACCTTTGGGTTTCCAGCTGAATTCGGGGGAGCAGTGCTGTGTCTAAGCTTTTCCTTCAGCACTGCATTCAGCAGGAGCAGAGATCTGTCATCCCACAGAGCAGCCGCTGCATTTGCGGTGGCACAGCCAGTTTGACCTTCATTTATCAAAGGAAAGCATTCACCTTCAGCCTTTTAAAACTCCTGCAGGAGTCACTTTTGCTGAATTCATTTGTTACTCCTCTCACTATTTTCTCCAACACGTCATCTCTACTTCTCATTCTGTAACACCTGTATAGAGTACAGCGGGATATTGAGGGTGAGAAACTGGCCAAGAACTGCAAACTCACAAATATCCACTGCAAAACATCAGTGGTAAACACAGAAAGGCCTCAGTTACAGACTCATGTAAATATTAAGTTTATAAAATCAAGACTGAGGGGCCAGAAAGTGCTAGAATTCACCTTGGCCTTAATTTCTTCTATTTGAGGATACACATCCCACTTTCTGTACACTTCATAATATCTGACAATCTCTGTGGTGATATTAGAATTTAATGTCCTCACGTCTAATTCTTCCATAAGACCAACTCCTCCCCAAGGCTGAGTTCAAGTTATTGGAGCAACTAGACTAGTTGAGGAATAATTCTGTGTTAACCACCTAGATTATCGGAATATTTTCAGATGAGCAACAGTTTTTCTAAGCTTTAGAAACAGCTGTGCTGCCTTGGCTAAAACTTTGCAAACACCCATGGAGGGAAACTCATGTAAAATTCCAACTGAAAATGTGCAGCAGTACACATTAAGAGAAAAAGGTGTGGGATATCCCATTTAAAATGCATTGTAAAAACCCAAACAAACAAACAAACAAAAAAAAACATTAAAAAAGGCAGTACCGTACACATTCTAAACATTTTAGCAAGCAAATCCCAAGAGGGCCTCATAAAGTTGGTAAAAAAATACGAAAACTGATAACAGACATCAATTAAATAATTTAATCATGCAGTCAGTAACAAAGGAGATGTTGCATTCCACATTTCTCCTCCTCTGAAACCAGTGTCAAACCAGACCCCAATAATGGCTGCAATCTCTTTCAGGTGCACAAAACAAACCTTTGTTGCCACCGAAGGATGTCTGTACAAACAGAACAGACAATTAGGTCTGAAACCACCCATTTCACATTTTCAAATGCACCCTGATAGAAACAAATGGAGAGGTTTCAGGTAAACAAGTTTTCAGCACACTTGCAAGTGAAAAATCCCTGCCAGCAGGTGGTAATTTGGTCTACCCCGGGCACTTTCAGAGCTATTGAATTGCGTGTCACAGCGCTGCAACCTGTATTTCACTATATGCTCTGTTTTCCCTAAGTGTTTGGTGAGGCAAGGAAAACCAGAGCCAGCAGAGAGGCACACAAACAGAATAGCAAACAGGAGCACTTTTCATTGCAGGCTTTTTTATCAGAGAATTATATTTTCAATCCTAACACAGGTCACAATAGTCACAATGGCAGTTTGTGACTTGCTTTCCAGGCACGTCGGACGGTTGGGAAAGATTTTCACATAATCAAAGTTGGATATTTCTAGAGAGATCAAAAGAGCCTGTGAAGTGGAGAGCAGGTGCTACAGACATCTTAGAGGATCTGAGAATGCAATTAACCGGCAAATGAGCCTTGGAAAACCCAGTCTTGCTGAACAGATGAGCACAATAAAAGCCACTGAGAAATGAGATGGCCAAAGCACGCTAATAACAGCAGCAGCATGGAGACATCTGCCCTGTGCCTTAACCTTTAGGAAAAGAGAGCAGATCCCACACAGAGAGGGAGGTAGGGACAATTATGTAAATGTCTGGTGCTCCTGGAGGAGATGGAAGTTTATTGACTGCTTCCACAGAGGCTCAGTTAGGCAGAGCACCACTGGCCTCTCTCTGCCCTCTCCAGTGGATTGGTGCTTGGGATGGCTGGTGCTGGAGGAAAGGGGTCAAGTGCCTTCCACAAGATTATCCAACCCAAGTGGTTTTACCCCTCAGCATTAATGCAGCAACTTTTCTCATCGTTTATATTCTGACTGCCAGCCTCGAAGCTGAGCACTGGGAGGGGTTTAATAAGCTTTGTGGGAATCTGTAGTCACTGGCAGCCTTTAACATTTGGACAAATGTAATATGGCTTGGGACAAATGAAAATAATCCATCTGAACAATTTCTGCTGATGCCAAATTTCGTACAGGGCTTATTGCAACAATGGAAAAGTGAGGTCTCAAACTTTGAAAATAGGTCAGACTTTCTATAACTCTGAATTTTTTTGGGGCTTCTACAATACACTCTGCAGTAGCTTATGTCTTTACAGGGTATTAATCACAAAAACCATCATATGCCAAGCCTAGTTTGGATTTAATAGTCATTCAGGTTAAAAGGGGAATTTTCTGCTCTGACACGGAGGATCTCTGTGACAGGGCCACAAAATGTCCTCTTTTATGAAGAGAGAAAGAATTCAAAAATGGGAGTTATGGGAACAAAGTGTGATGTCACTCACCTCGGGACGGGCCACAAGATGCAGGTGGGGCATCAGCTTTAAACTACAACTGCCACAAAATGCTGCACGATGTGGAATTATTGAATATCTTCTTATTTCAGTCTCTAACAGCTCTGAAGCCTTTGAGAGCTTTGTCTTCCCCACCACTGAGGCTTGCTGTGACTTGTTGAAGCTGGAGCCGTGGCTGGGGTGACCTCCAGGCCCTGCAGCCAGCAGGGCCAAGCTGTGAGCACCCCTCGGGAGATGAAGTAACAATTATTTTTAAAGGCTTTTGACTTGTTTGCTTGATCATTTTTTGCTACGTTGTTAAGTGTGAGGACCTGGACCTCAGGTTGACACTGGTTAATTCTTCTTTTCCTTTTTTTAAAACTAATGATTTTTAGCACCCCGCAGTCTGTAAAATAGACAGAGTATTCTGTTATAGTGCTCAAAGGATTCTGAAATGGCACTTAAGACACTTCTGAGCCCAGTTCTTACATACTTAGATGTAGCTGCTTCCCACTACTAGATTTAAGAACGTTTTCCAGCCTGAGCTAACCATGTAGAGATTCAAATATCCCTCCCTGCACTGAGAATGAGCCTCACACTCACCCTTAAGTGAGTTTGTTGGCTTCAATGTGGCTGAACCTTAAATTACCATACCCCTGGTGAATGGAAGTGTTAAACCATGTGCTGCCCCCAGCTTCGAAATGCTTCATTTTCATATCGCTGCTTCCCCCTCTCCCCATTTCATGACATGCAGTTTCACATAAAATTCCTGTTTCCACTCCTTATGCTTTTTGGTTTTTTTTCTTTTCTTTTGGTATAAGCTTGATAATTTATTAAAAAAAAGATATCAGTTTAGCACCTGCAACTTCAGAGATCCTCAGTGGCTTTTGCAGTAGGATGGTTAAGGCGTGAAAGCTCTCTCCTGTCATTTATTAAGGATTTAGGGAAATTAAAATCTTGCAGTCATGGAATTGATATTTAGAGGTCATCGGTCTGCACAGTTAGAAAGACATTCAGAAATATTTTCTGAATCACACTAGGAGAAGAATCTTACCCTTACTATTAATTACCACAGTGTGACAAGCCAAATTCTCTTCAGGTTTTATTCCTTCACTTGTGGACAAAAGCCTTAAACTTCATTTGCTCATTTTCATTCCGAGGCAGCAGGCTCCCTTCCCTGAAATAACCCCTTCTCCCAGCATAGCTGGGTAATTCCACCTGATGGACCAGAGATAGAGATAGCTCCAGGGAGAAAAAAAGACAGAAGAAGTGCTTGGATTAGTGCCCCAAAGCACCCAAGACTGGGGGATCACCAAGGGAACTTCCTGTTGGTTCTTATGGGATGCATTCCAACCCTTCTCTCCCTGTAAAGCTTTAGGAGGAATACAGGAACTGCACAGCTGATGACTCTAAGGATCTGACCTGTGTTCTTTTCTACCTCTTTCCTCCTTTTTTTTTGTTTTGGTTTGGCAAGGGTGCAGGTCAGGAAGAATTTAATGTCCATGAAAGACCCAGGGTGCTTCAGCAGCTACAGTTCCATCACTCATCACACCGTAGTTTTCCACTGTGGCCATCATATCTCTTAATGTTGGGCCGGTTCCTGGTTTTTGTTTTTTTTTTTTAGAATGTATTTGCTAATATTGATGTTTTAAAAATCTGGATAATAAAATGAATCAATTTTAACCTGAGTTGAACACAATCACGTTGCCCTGGCACTTCTGCCCGTATTGATTACTTGGGAAGCAATTATCATGTTTGCTCCTCCAAGTATGCCGTGTATTTTTTCAGGATTCTCTGATGTGAACAGACACAGCCCCCACTTTGAAATAAGAACTAGCTAGAATCAGATACAGAATCCACTGCTTTGTTCACCCTTCCCTCAGAATGTGAACATTTAGCCCCAAATCACAGTGAGTGACATTAAATTGGATTAAGGCCAATTCTTGTTTTGTCCCTCTCCCACTGCATGTCAAATTCTCATGAACACATCATTAAAAAGAAGTGTAAGAACTCTCTTTCTCAGTCAGAGACAAAACAGTGATATGGGCTTCTGCAAGAGGAGGAGTTCATCTAATCTCACTCCTGAAGGGTTGCCATGGATTGGTTTGAGTTCCCCTGAGTATCCTCAGGACCATCAAACTGGCTCCTTAGGATCGAAGAGAAGGGGAATTAAGCAGAGTGGAGGTCACACACCACACCTGTGCAATTCTAACTTCTTCTTGATGATTTAAAATATTCTGTATTTCAATACAGCACAGACTTTGATCAGTGTTTTCTTCCACACAATTTCTCAGTCATTTGAGATTTAAACTCATTCCTTCTGAAAACTTTAGGGAGAAAGCATTAACCCTGCCAGAGGGAAAAAATCAAAATACTGTAGGAGTTCTGAAAGTAGTTGTCACTTGTGCATTGCTCTTGCATATAATGCTGACAGATTATGTTGGAGAATTCCAGAGTTTCATTTAGGCTGCATAGCAAGGTCTCTGTGGTGCTGCAAGTGGGACATTGCCAAGCAGAGACTGCATCCAAGAGACAACTTCAAATAGACTTCAGGACTGACCCAAGGTTTGTGAGCAGAGAACAGTGATCAACAGAAGTTTTGGGCTCATATCAGATATGACATGTCGTTGTCATCACAGAGATAGAAACCACTTGCCCTATTGTCCTTCTCTGTCTTTAATCTGATTCTCTTCATGTCACTTTTCCACTTCTGTGTGTGATATCACAACAGAGCTGAATCCTTCTTTTCCAGTTCCCTGCAAAAATATTCCCAAATTCACATCGGTGCTGGCATTGCAGCTGCCTTCTCTTCATCTCTCACCTTCCTTCTAGAAGCAGCCCAAACCACCACATATCCAGCCCATTATTAATTGTGTTTTCTAATGATTTATTAATTGAACAGGGGAGCAGTACTTCTGGCAACATTTACACTTGCAGTTAGGGAACCAGATCCTCCGTAGCAGAAGTCTAATTTTATTTGGCTTATCTTAGAAGTAGCTGGCTCAAATATGAAGAAATTTGTATTTCTGAGGGATACAGAAATCTGAAGATAAAGAATCTATTCTTTTGTAGAATACACTGAGCCAAATTTGTTAAATTTATGCACACTCATGGCACTGTGTTCGGTCTCTCAAATGTTTCCATACCTTTTTTTTTTTTTTTTT
>VZTI01000925.1:202704-228190 GCA_013397865.1 Struthidea cinerea | reverse complement strand
ACTTTCTTCCTGAACTTGGATCATGTTGTTTCTCGCCGTTCTCGGTACGTCACAGCGACATTTATGGACAGACTGGGCCTGTGAGAAGTGTTCATTGGAGTTTGTGGCCTTATAGGGCATTGTTTGCCTGTTACCATCATAGGTAAAATCTGTGCAATGCCCCAGGTGATTGGGGGACACTGTGGGGAACATCTTTCCTGTTTATAGGATGTGATATCCTGTTGGGTGCTGGGATTTAGGGAATTCTGACTGCGCAATAAACAGCTTTGCATTTTCCAGCTGATGAGCAAGGTCCTTGCTCATGCATCATTACTGCACTCTGAGATGTCCTGCACTAATAAATTCCACGGAGAAGGGCACAGCTGTGGGAAACAGCAGCTGTCTGTGCCCGAGGAAGGGCTCACAGCTGAACTCTGACAGCGACAGGAGCACTGCAGCACTTCAGCCCTGAAACAGAGCACACAGGGTTCTACCTTCACCCAAGAGCCACCAGGGCACACAGGCTGCACCCCAAGCTCCACGGATTTCTCCTGCACATCACCAGGCTCGAAAATCATCTTTATTATGCTCAAGTGGATGGGAGAGGTTCTAGTTCAGTGGATTCAGATTTTGGAAAGTTCTTCTTGCAAAAAGTAGAAAAAAATCTTTAAAAGGTCCAATCACAAGGATAGAGGTAAATTACTGAGTTTTTATTTCATTAAGCATTGCTTAATTGTCAAGAAACCAGTGTGTTGCATTAAGTAAAGTGCTCTCTAAGAATTGAAGCTACATTTCTGTCTCTGAGTTCTTAAAGGCATTCCTATTTCAATAAATACTGATTCATTTCTGAAATCACAGGTTTTTGTAAAGCCTGGAAGTACTTATGAATGCTTATGTGAGTTAGTTAAAATAATTTATCTTACTTGAACCTACATTCTTCACTGAAAGGATCTAATTTTTTCTCCCACACCATATAAACGGCTCACTGAAATTAGTTATGTTCCTTGGTTAGTTACACATGAGCTGATGGGTCTTGCTTGTAGTTAGAAGACAAAGAAAAAAAGTAATTTTAAAAAAGATCAATTAATGATTCTCATTGATCTGAACAAGCTGGGCCAGACAAAAAGGCCCTGAAATGTCCAAATTAAAAGATGTGAGCTACAATAACTGGCTAGAGATTTATTTGTGTTCCTGGCATTTCCAGCTGCCTGCACTGGGCAAGCAGCACAAGTCATTTATGCCTAGAGAAGGCAGGGAGATCAGGATTGACAATGGCTGCTGTCATCAAGTGAGGATAGATGTGGAGAGCAAGGAATTAATCACATTCCAGACCATTCCTGCAGTATATTGGCACATATAAATCCAGTGCTGCCATTGATTCCTATCTGTTACCTAAATGTTCTGACCAGAACAGCTCAACGCCACAGGTTGTTTTAGTGACTGTATTATCATGAAGCCTTCCTTCTTTAATAAAAATAATACTGCAATGCACTAAAGCAAAATGATAATAATAAAAAGATAACAGCTGCCAATAGATTCCACACAGGATGAATTGGCTTCCAACTTACAGAAAGCTCTGAAATATATGTTTGCCTTTTCAACATAAAACAGATTAAATTCTTCATAGTGAAAGCCTGGAAGAGGCTTTTAAGACAGATTGCTTTACCTTGCTGATATGTTTTAATTCTCTTGTCACTCCACTTACCACACCTAAAATTGTTGTTACTGGTACATGTCACCGATCTGATTTAAGGACTCCAGAGAATTCTGCCACAGAGATGGAGATTTTAGCTATTCCCCTGAGTGAAAAAAGCCATTTAACTTTACTGGATGAAACTGCCACCAAAGACAGAGACACTAAACACATGTGACATCGCCCTTGAAACCACAAGTAATTACTACCACAAGTGCCACTCACGCACCAATATGCAAGAGACACTTAACTGATAATGTAATAATAGACCACCAAGAGAATATACAGGCAATCTCCATTAGAAAGAAGAAATTTAATAAACATTAACCAGCTGAAAATCCTGTGTGAGGTGACGTATTTCTCTGGCATTCCGTGCACTTGAACTGGAACTCTTTTGCACAAGGTTCACCTTTGCTTGTGTTTCTGAGCACTGGTAACACCAGGCAGGTTGGCAGTTCCCCTGGACTCCAGCAAGTATTGAGTAGAGGTTTAAGATCACAGAATCACTGAATGGGTTGGGCTGGGAAAGGACCTTAAAGCCCATCCAGTGCCACCCCTGCCATGGGCAGGGACACCTTCCACTGTCCCAGGCTGCTCCAAGCCCCAATGTCCAGCCTGGCCTTGGACACTGCCAGGGATCCAGGGGCAGCCACAGCTGCTCTGGGCACCCTGTGCCAGGGCCTCCCCACCCTCCCAGGGAAGTGTTTCTCCCCAATATCACATCTAACCCCACTCTGTCAGTTTGAAGCCATTCCCCCCTGTCCTGGCACTCCACCCCTTGTCAATTCTCTCTTTCCGCCTTTCTTGCAGGTCCCTTCAGGCACTGGAAGGCTGCAATCAAGTCACTCCAAAGCTTCTCTTCTCCAGGCTGAACAATCACAAGGAAGTTGGTTTTCCTCTCATGAAGCTCAAAGATAAATCAACTATGACCCGCAGAGGGGAGAGGTTACTTGTACCCCATTTCTCTAAAATGCCCGTGCTGTGGCACCGTCACTCCTGCCAAGCTGCTCCCAGTGCAGGCCAGGCAGCGACACACAGCCACAGCAGGGACTCGTGTGGCCACTGCCCTTTGCACTCACAGACACAGCAATGACACACCAATGACACAGCAATGACACATATCCCGTCTGCACTGAGGACTGGACAGCTGTGGATGCTAAAAAGTTAGGAGCGGAGGAATTCTTCAGCTTTGTCTCGGTGTTCTGTGAGAGCACGGCTGTCACACGCAGTCTAGATGAAAACAGCGATGATGGTTTTGTAAACTAATTCCCTGTCTGTGCACCTGGGGCCTGTTGTGCAAAGCTGTCATGGTACACATCGAAAAAAATATTTTGAAGTGGGTGTTGTGGGCTTTGGCCAATAGGCCAAGGAGTGGCTGGTCAAAGAACCAATAACCTCCTGTCATCTTTGCAAACCAAAGTTTATAAGCAGATTTTAATTAATAAACGGGGCTCTCTCGCTGTTATTCATACTGTTATTCATACACAGATTTACAAGGGGAGCTTTTAACTGAATGTTACTTAAATAATACTCTTTGATAGTCCCTTTTCAGGAGTTCATGTGGCATGTTTCATATTTCTTGAAAAAAAGCAATTTGCAGTTGATTTCATTTTCTATTTTTAATCTCTTTCTATCTTCCTAAAAAAATATTCAGTTTTTAGACCTTCGTGGCTAAAGATTTGCTTTAATCATGTTTCAGGATCAAACTCTGGTAGGTGTAATTATGATATTGTAAAGTAAATAACAATACTTAGCTACACTCCCACTGCCTCATGAGAATAATACCTAATTGCCAAAATCTGATATTTTAATTTAATATCTTCACTGCAACAACACACTGAGTTCCTAGCACTGCAAAAATTAATGAGCTTTGCTTTGAAAATTAACTTGAACTCTAAATAATTAAGCATCTCCCTATCTACATGTTCACAGGAATTTGTTACACAAATAATAGGAAAACACTCTATATTTCATCCCTTCTGCCTGTCAACGCCATTAACAGATCCTGAATGGATCTTTCGTAGATATTCAGCACATCTAACAGGGGTGTGGCTCTGAATGTAGCATGGACTTGATTTGGGGGCTTAAATTATTCATTAGATTAAAAAAAACCCAGACAAACTGATTTCCATTTTGGCTCCTTTCACAAAACATAATTATCTTCTAAAATGGCATAACACTTTAAATTAATGGTCTCAGGCACTACCAAAAGCTATAACATTTTCAAATTCAGTGCCAAACACTTAAACAAGTGCCCACTGGACAGCTGTTAACATGTGAGGTCGTAGTATTTCCAGTGGCCAATAAATGTAGAACTTGTCAAGGAAATTGTCCTCTGTGAAAAAAAATACAGGTTTAGCTTTGTAATTGATGTGCTCAACAAAAAAAAAATGCATTCCATTACATATTTATATGAGGGAAATGAGCAATATTGTCTGTTGATTTTTTGACGGGATACCCTTCCTTCTCGGACCAGGGTAGAAGAGAGCAGAGGAGGCTGCTGTTCTGCAAAGTTCTTTATTGCACAGTCTCATGGTTTCTTGAAGGCAGAGTTCGAAGGGGGTTACATGGTAAAGCCAAGCAGCAACAGCAGCAGCAGCAAACAGCAGGCAGCATACAGCATCTTCTTCTAATTTCTTCTAATTCCAATTCTTTCTCACAGAAGTGTGGATTATATTTGTTAATTGACCAATGAAATCAATACACGATTCTAGTTTTTCTTTTCTTAACCTATCCTGGTCTAATTCTAACAGTCACAAGTCTTACACAAGCATTACACAGGTATTACACAGATTTGCGTATACAATTTTTATCAGCTCTTATTGTTTATGTGAACACTCTATCTAAAAAATGTGAGCAGTATAGTTCTATCTATATTTTGTCTAAAATAAAGAATTCTGTGAAAAGGCAACACTGCTGCAGAAAGAACTGTGTTTAAGGTCTCTGCTGCAGCTTTTTAATGTTTAAGTCACTTAGCATGGATTTCTACTGAAAGCTAAAAATCTACATTTCTATTTTACTTTGGTGTGACTTCATGTATCTCAGCTTGTCCAAAGGTTTTAATTCAACTCCTGTGCTTTGGCTTTCATCTGGGCCTGGGTCCAGAGAAGCCTTCACTCCAACAATTGTCTGAATAAAGGGTTTTGTCAAAAGGCAACAAATAAACTTCTGCCACAGAATCTCCTCTGTCCTGGTTTCTCCATGACCCTGGTCAGAGCTTTTCAGCCAATGTTTCCTTGCAGAAGGAAGTGCTGGAGGGTCAGTCCTGGGAGGAGCAGCTGAGGGAGCTGGGAAAGGGGCTCAGCCTGGAGAAAAGGAGCTCAGGGGGGACCTTGTGGCTCTGCACAACTCCCTGACAGGAGGGGGCAGCCGGGGGGATCGGGCTCTGCTCCCAGGGAACAGGGACAGGAGGAGAGGGAACGGCCTCAGGCTGGGCCAGGGGAGGCTCAGCTTGGACACCAGCAGGAATTTCTCCATGGAAAGGGTGCTCAGGCCTTGGCAGGGGCTGCCCAGGGAGGTTTGGAGTCCCCATCCCTGGAGGTGTCCAAGGGAGAGATGCTTGTTTGTTTTCTTGTTTATTCAATAGTAAAATGCAAAATCTACTGTATTTAACCTAAGTCTTGAATTAAGAACCCATCTAAGCATTTTTTCCAAGGCCAGAGCTGCATTCAAGCTGTGTCCTTGGTTTTCTGCCCTTTCTCTCTAACATTTCTCTTTCACTCCTGCCTCACACAGATGCTTCTTGTCTTCCCCTTCTCTCACAGACATGCATCACTTCACAAATTAATAACTAATGAAGCCCTTATGCTCTCCCATGCTTTGCATAAACCTTTATTCTGCCTGATGATGTGGGATTGTTTTCTGTGAAGATTCCTTTAGTTTTAACAATTGCCTTTGTAGAACCAGATAATTATTTATAACTAACAGTTCTCCTGAATAAAGAGCAGCTGTTTAAATCATCCAAAATTATAGGTCCAATGCCATTCACACCAAAGTATGAATGTATCTGCATCCTAATTATGAGGATAATTATGATTTTTTTGCCAATGGAATATATAAATACAATAATTGTTTTAAAAACTGTGTAGCAGCAATATCCATTGATTGGTTGTCTTAGCTTTACCTTAAAACAATTTTATCTAAAGAAGGAAGTGAAGTTTTATAATTTTCTCAAATATATCCAAAGCCATGTTCCTGTTTCCTTTAATTTTGCTTCGTCTGCAGTAACCCTCTG
Organism: Struthidea cinerea; assembly: GCA_013397865.1. Lineage (NCBI taxonomy): Eukaryota > Metazoa > Chordata > Aves > Passeriformes > Corcoracidae > Struthidea > Struthidea cinerea. The sequence goes on along the minus strand of VZTI01000925.1, from coordinate 222,284 downwards.
CTGCAAAGTACCTTCAAAAACTTAATTATTTTCATCATTAACAATCCAGAGTTCTTAAGGCTGAATATGTAATGGTAAGGTGCTGCAAGCAATGTGGGGTTTTTAAGATACTCAGAGAACTTGGTGAGACAGGTCCTTGACTTTTAAAATATTGGTTTCAGTGGTGGTATCCAGTGATGTTCACTACCTGAAGACCTTGCCCTGTGCCTGAGTCCCCTGCTCAGCACTTCAAGACATTTTCATATGTAGTCACCTCACAATGTAGGCACAAAAAATATTTATTATCCCAGCAAATTTCTTTTTTTGCATCTGTCCTGTTATTGAAGGATTTGGGGAAATTCTTGTATAAAGGTTCTTCATAGCACTTTAAAGAAATGTGTTCCTGGCCTAGTGTTGCTGCTTCAACATTGTAGGGAAATCCAAAACACGGTTCTTGAGCTTGCAGATACCCCTCATGCCAATTCAACCGGGGATTCTGCCCCTCTGCCCCCTCAGGTGAGACCCCACCTGCAGAGCTGCCCCAGCGCTGGGGCCCAGCACAGGACGGAGCTGGAGCTGCTGCAGCGAGCCCAGAGGAGGCAGCAGCAGGAGCAGAGGGATGGAGCAGCTCTGCTGGCAGGAAAGGCTGCGAGAGCTGCGATTGCTCAGCCTGGAGAGGAGAAGCTTTGGGGTGACCTCAGTGTGGCCTTGCAGGGCCTGAAGGAGCTGCAGGAAAGATGGAGAGAGACAATTGACAAGGGCTGCAGGGACAGGACCCAGGGAATGGCTTCCCAGTGCCAGAGGGCAGGGCTGGATGGGATATTGGGAAGGAATTGTTCCCTGGCAGGGTGGGCAGGCCCTGGCACAGGGTGCCCAGAGCAGCTGTGGCTGCCCCTGGATCCCTGGCAGTGCCCAAGGCCAGGCTGGCCATTGGGGCTTGGAGCAGCCTGGGATAGTGGAAGGTGTCCCTGCCCATGGCAGAGGGCGGGATGGGATGGGATTTAAGGTCCCTTCCAACCCAAATTATTCCATGATTCAATGAAAATTCCTTGGAGGACTTAGGAAGGAAAATAGACTGACAAGTGATGCTGATTCTTCACTGCCTTGTCAGAAGCATGAGCAGCTCAGCAGAGCACTGCTGAGTTACACAGCTGAGCACCACATGCTGCAGGACTCTGATCCCATCTGAACAGAACCGACTCATTAACAAAAACCATTTCAACTTGTTCTCATTATCAACATCAAGAAAAAGTACAACTAGGAGCCTTGACAAATCCATATATATTTATTTTGTGCGAGGAGGGTTCACTCTCAACCATACTTAATATGCAGTTATTTTAAAGCAACTTTCTATGCCCTAACCAAAAGAATTACTTTATCAAAACAGCATTTCCTGCCCCTCTTTGCCTGGTCCCATAGCAAGTCACAGGGACTGTGTTGTACCTCACAAGCTCAATTTGTGCTTCTGTTTGTCACACAGCTTTCAAAAGCCTCTCTGTTGACACCCTGGTTTCACCTACTGTGTTTCCTGTGAAAATCAATTTATTACTTGGCATGCTTGTCTGACAATCAGATAATAAAGTAATATTTGGAGCAAAGTCTGTGCTGGGATAAGAATATTTCTCTTCTAGCTGAGAGATGCATAATTGATTAGGAGGAATATATGAAACACAGAAATCCCCTCCTATTCAGCTCTGGCATCTGAGTTACAATTTGCCACCTGGGTATCAGCAGGGGAAATGGAATCCATATTCAGTAATCCATACTTTTATTTTCTAGGAATGGATGCAGCAATCTGTCTTCCCTTTCTGGGATTTGGCCCTCCCCTGCCAAATCAGGCACAAATACCACAGGTGTTAAATACAATGACTGCAGCAGGTGCATTTCCAAAACATAGCAGATTATGTGGATGTGAGGCCCAGGGAAACCACAGGAGACAAAAATTAGGTTAGGATACCACCTCCCTAAAGGGGATTTTAGGCTCACAGAATTGACCAGATCACAGTCTCTGATCCAGTTAGCCTTGTTCATGGCCCCGCTGAACCTCGGTGGGTGCCTAAATTCACTAGTCCTTCCTCAAGGAGCTCTCAATTTACCTGAGCTTCCCCAGCACCCAGCTGCAGGGGTGTCTATTCCCCTTCCAAACCCCAGAGTCACCAGTGCTTGCCGAGAAAGGCATCTAGTCATTGCTTAAAATCTGCCTGGATGGCCCAAAAGGCACTGCTATGTGTGAGGAATAAATTGAGGAAGACAAAGTGCCAGAGGGGCAGAGGGGTTAGTGGGCAGCGGGTAAGGGGAGGTCTCCTCTCCGAGTTGTTGCAATGTCTGCTGGTGCTCTCTCTTTGCTCCACAGGTGCACACAAAAATAAGTGATATCCTGAAAAAAGACAGAAACTATTTTTCAAGACTACAGAAAGAGCCTGGGCTGTGTTTTCACCAAATTTTGTGCAGCTCTGACTTGATCCTTTTACTCCAAAGCAAAAGATATCCTGACTTACTCTGGGAAGCCAGAGACGTCAGAGGAATTCAGTGTGAAGATTTGCTCTAGAAAAACAAAGGAATCGTATTTGAGGCACATAAATGCTATCTAACATACAGGACAAAATTCTGCACTGGATTCTGTGGAAAACATCTGCACTGGCAGTGTTTGGAAATCAATTAATTTTGATTTCTGTTGCAGATAAACCTTCCTGGGAATACGAACGCACTCTCAAAATAAGCAGTGCAGTACATTTTAAATCTATTCTATGTCTTGTCTTGCCTAATCACTGTGTTCATCCTGTGTATCTGTTCCAACTGCTGTCCAAAAATATGACCCTCCCTCCCAAAAATCCTCCCGCTGAAACTGTGGAGCAATATCAAAATTTGCCTTCCCGCAGAGGACTGGAAGCAGCAGAGACCATCCCTGACGTGGCAGTGAGCCCACACAAGCAGCACCTTTCACTGAGGGTTTATTTATAAAGCTACTCTTTCGTTTGTTCATTGGGAAATAGTGAGTTACAGGAAAGGAACGCTCAAGTTTTACGCAAACCCTCTCAATAAGAGATTTTTAAAGTTTTTTGGTTTTTTTTTTCTCTGTATAAACCTTTTGTGAAGTACTAGAATGTGCTGCTCAGCTTGTTCTGAGCAGGGTGTCAGATCAAATGACCTTCAGAGATCCTTTTCAACCTAAGTTATAATCATACTACAGGTGATTTATTTCCACCTTGTAGGGCAGCATGATGGAATGAGGCTCCTTCTGCCCTGTTTATACAAAGCTTTGATCAACTACAGTAGTGTATGTGGATCCTGTGCTGTTAAATTTGACTGTGGCTATTGATCCTCTGGCTAGGACAGAAGAAATAGGAAAAATAACAGAATTTGATATCAGATACAGGATGTCAATTATCCACAAATATCAAACTGCCTTGCACAGGATCAATAAGTTACAATTTAATGCCTGCATCTCTGTAGTTTCTCCTTCTGTGATACAAGGGCATAGAAGATAGATTATGAAGATGTTTTTGGATCATTCATCTCTTTGGACTTTTCACTTTGCCCCTTTTTAAAAGCAAGCCAAACCCTTCATACACACACAGAGCAGGGTGTGGGAGGTTGAGTGTGGAGGGATGTGTTGGGACTCTGGGAAAAGGAGGATTTTCATATATGACCACTCTACCATTAAAGTAACCGCACTGCTCAGGAGCGGTTACATAACCCAGGCTGCTTGGTTAAGCCATAATTTCCAGATTTTTTTTTTGTATTTAGCACTCATGAAAGCCAGCAGGGATTGCATTCAATGCAATAGATTAGCAAAAGATTCCAGTTACAGCTTCAGCAATTACAGGAGCTCCACCCCACCTCCATAGTACAGAATAGGGGGAAAAATTAATTCCCAAAGGAATTGAGTTTAAAGCCTCATATTATTGAATTCACTTCTTTTATTCCTTTCAAGTAAGTATGAAAGCTTAGTGAGCTTATCTGATTTTCATATCTAATCATTAGACAGAGAGGAGGTGAACAAGGCTTTCAGATGTTAGCAGGAGGGATGAGAGGGAAAAAAGGAACACCTGTCTTTAATCTCTGCATACATCTGTTATTAATGTCAAGGGCAGTAGGAGTTAAAAGGTAGTCCATAACCATAAATACAGGACAAAAATAACCATTTGAAATTTCAGATATACTTGGATGGTCATTTAGGCTGATGTTGAATAAAATTCGGATATATTTGGATGAACATTTAGAACAGCACTGAATATCCAAGAGAAATGTGCACCAGTTAAAGACCTCGTACAAGCCAGTCCCCCTATTTTAAAAGTTAGGAATGTTCCTCAGAAGTGCCAGCAACTGATACAGGTCTATGATGTGCAATCATATTCAGAGCTTCCTGCATTTCTAGATTACTGTTGTCAGTTTTGACCTGTCCTGTACATTTTTCACCATCCCTATTCATGGCTGCTGGTCCATCTGAATGTGGGTGTGGGTGATACTCTGGGAATCACATTACACCCCTCTGCTGAAAAAAGAAAATGGTATGTGGGCACCAAAGGAGCAGAAATCTGCCCAGGCTGACCAGGAGCGTGAACCTCTGTGGACGTTCAACACGGTTCCAGGTAAAACAACTCTCCTGGCAAGAAATGCCCAAATCTTCCAAATTACTTAGATGATGGAACTTCAGATACTTTCAAAATCTGGAGTCATATCAATGAATCATGGAATGGTTTGGTTGGAAGGAACCTTAAAGTCCATCCAGTGCCACCCCTGCCATGGGCAGGGACACCTTCCACTGTCCCAGGCTGCTCCAAGCCCCAGTGGCCAACCTGGCCTTGGACACTGCCAGGGATCCAGGGGCAGCCACAGCTGCTCTGGGCACCCTGTGCCAGGGCCTGCCCACCCTCCCAGGGAAAAATTTTTAAGAAACAAAGATTTCGTACTTGGTTTTTACAGGAACAAACAAGCGGTCCATGCTCAAGGCCAAATTAAATATTTATTAATGAATTATAACAAAGTAATTAGTGTTAAATTAGAATATACTGGAGATTTGAGTAATACTTAATTGTCTTTACTCACCTGGGAGTCTGTTGTTTCTATATTTTCTGCCGAGTTAAAAATACAAGAGGAGAAAAAGTTGCACATTGCATTGAGTGATGCATAATTTTGAAGGTTTCCATCAAGTAAAGAAGACAGCAGAGCTAATATATATATACATATAAATTTTAAAAATACATTTTTTCATATAAATTAAAAAAAGCCTACATTTTACTAACAATCCTGAATGTTGCCTCTTAATTTAAAGACACAGCTCTTCTATACCATAATGTAAATTATTAGTTTTTCTAGTGAATGGGATAGCACGGTCACACCCAGGATTCATCTCACCTCCCTTCTAGATTGCTAAAACTAAACCTAAACACTGGTTTAATGGGAACAGGAATTTAACTAGCCCATTTTAGACCAGGTTGCAGAACTGACATGAAGTTAAACAAAAACCTAAACCCCAAAAGTCATTCCTGTCAACAGCCTATGGGCAAAGGTAACATGAATTTAAAGGGTAGGAGTAAGATAACCTGAATTTAGAAAATGAGAAATCCTTGCACAACTCTGGTAAGTGTGAGCCATAAATTGTACAATTCTGCAAGGGTTACAATGAAAATGTGAGTCTGTTTTAGCAACCATCTCCAATCAAAAGGTCTAATTCTCTGGCAATGCCCTAACTGAACTCTTGATTATGGAAAACTAGGAACTGGGATTTGGCTGATAAGATCCAATTTTAAACCTTGCTCAGTCTGCTTCGATTTCATTTAAAGAAAGTCATTGAAAGTGAAAACAATTCACGAGTGTTTATGAGCTACAGACACCCAGTAACAAGAAAAGAAACAGAACAGGCTGATCATTGCCGCCTTCCACTTTTTTCAGGCAAAGCGATGGGTCGTTTTTGCCCTCCTGTTGTTCCAAAAGGCGTTAGAGATTCCAAACATCTGCAGAGTCCAGGAATGTCCTTGTCCTGCTCTGGAGCCAGGGTAATTAAAAAAATATTACAAAATTTAAGTCGAGCCTACGTTCCCATGTAATTTTTAATAAGCTTTTTGGCAGTTCTCATTAAAGATAAGACCCATGCCTCCTAGGATTTCATCTTCTTCTTCTGTACCTGTAATATTGCTGGATTTACCAAAATATGTGCAATAGATAATTTGTCAAGGCTGACACTGTAACTTAATAAATACTTTCACCCAATGTGTGTGCATAGAGGAAGGAATTTCAGGATATATTGCTGGAAATTCATCTGGGCACTCACCTTTCGATGATTAGTGAACAAGTCAAGAACAAGAGCAAAAGAATGAGCATTTATTTTCAGTCAGTTGTGTAACCATTCACGTGTAACTGTCCATATCATGTGTTTGCTTCCTCAAAAAGAGGTAGAAACCCAAATGACACTTTGTGTTTATAAAAGTCACTGAAATAGGTGTTCGGATAAAATATTAACTTTGTCTGTAACTTCTGTTTCCACGTCAATGAGGTGCCTGCTTAATCTCTATGCAAATTCATAATCAATTCACTACAGCAATATTGGCCTTCATCTTCACCTCCCCTGTATGAAGAAAAGCCAACTTTATGGAACATCAGCAATGAGTTTTAAGAGATATAGACTTTCTCTGTCTTTGCCATATCAACACAGAGTGAAGGAGATTAAGGTTTTGTTGGACATTTGCAAATAAGTGAAATACACTGTACACGTCCAGAAAAGAAGCAAAAACACCTCCAGAGCCAAACTGTATCCCAGGAAAGCACGTGGGCAGGGGATTGCAGTCTTGTGCAATAAAATACTTACACCTGGTGGAGATTCCTTGGCTAAAGCATCTGCCCAATTGACCTGGTCATTGGAGGCTTCCTGTATGGACAGTGGAGAAAGGCAACTTCCAGGGAAGATGCAACTCATGAACTGCCCAAGGCGTGTGTTGACTATGGTAGCTGTTGTTTTCAAGCATTTTCATTTTTTTTGTCCATCTAATTTTGCTAAATGGTGGCAGACAGAGATGGATGAGGGCTCAGATGCTGAAATTCTGTGTTTGGACAGGTGGATTGAGCTCCTCATTGGGTGTGATGGGCATCCAAACCTCAGGAGCATCTATCTACCAACACTCTCCGTGTCCAAAATCATGAACTGTAAAATCATGGAATGGTTTGGGTTGGAAAGGATCTTAACACCCATCCAGTGCCACCCCTGCCATGGGCAGGGACACCTTCCACTGTCCCAGGCTGCTCCAAGCCCCAACCAGCCTGGCCTTGGGCACTGCCAGGGATCCAGGGGCAGCCACAGCTGCTCTTGGAATTGTATTCCAGGGTCTGCCCACCCTCCCAGGGAACAATTCCTTCCTAAAACTTAATGCAAACCTACTCTCTGGCAGCAGGAATCCGTTCCCACTTGTCCTGTCCCTCCATCTCTTGTCAATAGTCTCTCTCCCTCTTTCCTGTCAGCTGCTTCAGGCACTGGAAGAAAAGAAGGACTACAGCTCTATTATTTCAGTTAGTTACTAAATTTGATAAAGATATTTGATTTGAGAGACTTTTTAAAAAAAAATCTAAAGATAGTTCCCCCTTTTTCTTTTTTTTTTGTTTGTGTGGATTTTTTTTTAATTTTGTTTTGCTTTTGAGGCAATTGAAATGCTTCAAAATGTAGCAGCATACAGGAATAAGCTCTCAGAAATATATTTTTAAATGTGAGAGGTATTAAATACACAGTCCAATTTCTTTGGAGAAACACCTATTTGCCTCAGTTTGCCATACTGGAACATGTTTAGCATCACTGAAAATTAGGACTTTTATTCAAGTGCTTAACTTCAAGCAGTCACACAGACCTGTGAGAAATACGACTGTTCAAAATATTTCAGCTTGGACCTTTCATGGACTATAGAACTTGGATAGAGGGAAAGAAGAGAAACGTTATTCACAGCATTTTGTGTGGCAGAAATTCTACTGTATCAATGACCAGCTGAAAAAATTAAATCTTTTAAATAAGGTCAGAGAGGTTTGAATGCAAATTTATGCTTTATATTTTATAATCACATTATATTTCTGTGAACAAGAGGATGGCAAAGCAACCAACTTCTGTCCCAGCTTTGCTCTGATCCCAATTAAATTTCCAAATAAGCATCAGATGCAAAGAGCACAGTTTCATACAGGCCTGAACTTCCAGGAACTCATTCTGCTATTGCCATCTTGTGGATGACCCACAGCGTGGTGCTGCTCATTTGGCATCCCTTCCCTCCTGCTTTCATGAGGAACGTTTCCTGGTATTCCACATTGCCATGGCAATCTACTACCTGAAAGTTACAAAGTTCTTTATGTCAAAAGAATTGAATTTATTAATTTCAATTAACCAATTAAAGAAAATTAAACTTGTTTCGGTAAATTGTGAGTTACTTTTTCCAAGTAAGATATTGAACAGTGGTGGTATCTGCACTTTAAAAATTATCAGCTGTGCCATAAAAGTGGTTTAATTACCTTTGTTCAGTTCCCTTTTTGTCAGATGATTGCATTGTGCTGAAGAAGAATGAGCCATTGTTTAAGGCACAAGGCTTATGTGATTCACAAGACTAATCAAAGTCACAAAGCCTGGAAGATAAAAGTTTTAAATATAAATGTATAACAGACTGTGCAAAACTCAGACACCCTGGTGCTCAGTGGGAGGAGCTATATTACATACAAAAAAGCTTTCCAGCAATATTGTGGACTTGTTATTTTTGTTCTCACTTCTAACATGTGACAACTCCCCCTGAAAACAAGAGTTCCAAAGGCAAGGAGATATGTGACATCATGATGGAATTCCCAAATTTAAAAAGATTTGTGTGCCTCAAGTGTCAACGGCTTTGCTTTCAGATTTGCCCTCAAGAGTCTAGAAGTAAAGAAAAGAGTTAAACTAATGGCAAAACAGGCATCAGAACAAAGCGTTTCGCTCCCACTGGGGCAAGAATTCCAATGGAAGTATCACAGTTACCTTCCAGTATCTTTAGAAAGTCTTTTCTAGCTACAAGCAGCCTCCAATGCTCCCTGCCTGCCTTATTCCAACTGCTGGGCAAGTTGCTTCCAACCTGGAAGCCCAAAAGCCTGGTGGTGATGGATCCAGTCTTCTTGGCCACTTTGTTATGTTTGACACATGGAATTTTACCCCCCTGCTTTGACCCTTGGACAGTTTTTTATGTTGTACCTCCGTATTCCTTGAGCTCTTTTCTCCTCCTTAAAATCTATTTTCAGTATCACTTCAGTGTAAGGAAAGTTTAAGGATTTTTGAAGACAATTTGTAGCTGGGTCCAGTTTAACTTTTCTGCTTGTTTAGAAGTTTAGATAACTGGACAAAAAATCATATTCCATTGAAAAGTATTCCTCCAGTAAGTTTTGCCTGGGTTTTGGGTTTCTTATACACAATACAGTTGCTATGATTATAAATATGATGGAAGCCTCTGAGTTTTGCACCACAGTAGAATTTTGAATCATAGAAGCACAAGTGCTTTGGCAAGGTGGACCCCATTGGTACAAAATGAAAGGGGATATTAAAATACAGCACCTTTTATAAATGTTAAAGCCACGGCCTGGGCAGAAATATGCCAATAAAAAGATTCAAAGGACAAAAAAATCTGACTTTAGAAAAAAACTCAAGGAGTAAAGTAGAAAAGACGTAAAGACAAGACATAGAATAGAAAAGACGTAAAATAGAAAAGACAACCCCTTGTCAGGCATCATATTATATATTATGTCAGCCAGTTTCTGATTATAGGAAAAGACTCTGCCATTAAAAATAAATTACAAAAGTAGTTTTTTCCATATGGTTTTCCCTACACAGTAATTTCTAAATTTCCCACTGTGAATACACGATTAGTCAGTGCCTATTTACACAAACTGTGAGCTTGCAGAACACTATTCAGGGAAAGGAGGGCTGAGAGAAAACCCTTTTAAATCAACAAACATCGTGGAATACCTCAATACTGCTGCTGGAATGAGATTACTCTGAATTTTCCTGAGCGGAAGGGGCCTCCCAAAAGTGCTCCTGCGCTTGGACAGAGGGAGATGTACAGAAGGTGGGCAAATCATGTGGTACCTGACAGCATCACTTCGATAAAAACGGTTACATAAAGGTCACTGTTACGTGGGACACTCTGCACCTCTGTCCCAGCCTGGCTTTATACCTTGCACCCACGGATTTGAAATATTCCTGATAGAGAGGGCACCTGGAGAGGAGCAGATATAAAGGTGGTGTGATGTACCAAGAACAGCGAGTAACGACACAATCCAAGTTCAGGAAGAAAGTAGTTATTTAATTAATTATAATTTGACTTATATAATTTGGTTCCCAAAGATGACAGGAGGTCATTGGATCTTGGACCAGCCACCCCCTGTCCCACTGGCCAAAGTTCACAACACCTACTTCAAAATATTATTTCACTGTGTACCATAACAACTCTGAAAAACAGACCCCAGGTGCACAGATAAAACCCAGTTTACAAAAACCCGTAGCAGTGTTTATCACAGCTTTCATGAGAACCACAGAGCTCTCACAGAATGCTGCAGAAAGCTGGAAAATTTCTCTACCAGAGCTTTTCAGCATCTACAGACACTGAGAGTTTGAAGTTTCCCACAATGAAGCTCCTGGAGATCAAGGTTTAGGAACACAGGTGTGAACCACACTGGGACCTGCCACCTTCAGAGGCCAATTGATGTGGCCATCTCCAGGGTCACCACGTTTTGTCACCTGGCACCATATAACATCACCCTTGGGGCCTGGGGCTCTTGCCAGCCCACTGACATTATAAGTAATGTTCACAAAGCTTCCCTCGCCCTTCAGAGCTGCTGCTGCATCTCCCTGACTCAGTGCAACATGCCTAGACACAAGTTAGTGAATGTAAGACAGTTCTGGCATAGAAGACTTTTTTTCAAAAAACTGATACCATTGGTTAAAACAAATATTTAAATTTTTGTCTGAAAATACTAATTTGGTATTCTTCACATAAAGATACTTAGAGACTTCTGAGGTAACACAGGCAAGCTGTCTGGTGCTTAAAACTGACATGAACGTTCAAGTTCACAATATTTTGCGTGATGTATTTTATTCATGTCAAAAGTTATCTTCTGAAATTATTAAAGGGGGCGGTGGTAGAAACTTTAAAAGTTGTTTTGCATCTCCCTCTGCAAAAAGTTATTACAGTTCATTAGGATTATGATTTACTAGGAGAAAGGAATAAAATTCATCCCTGGAAGTGTCCAAGGCCAGATTAGACGGGGCTTGGAGCAGCCTGGGACAGTGGAAGGTGTCCCTGCCCAAGGCAGGGGTGGAATGGGATGAGCCTTAAGGTTCCCTCCAACCCAAACCGTTCTGTGGTTCTGGGATCTCTCTTTGCAATGGATCTTGAAATATGGCAAGCAGCATTTTGGCGCATTTTTGTTATGTATTTTAACTGCATTCTGGTTAAGCTGAGCTCTCTGCTGTTTGTTTCCCTTTGGGGTGATGGCTTTTCTGCCTGGGGCCCCATTGTCCAGTTAAACCTGTGCAGGTAAACGGGCAGAGGCCCCTCACAGAGGACAAACATTCTGGACTTACTACAACTGGTTAAGGCCCAGAGAGGGCAACAGAAAAAAAAGCTTATGCAAAAATGTAAAATTTATATTGTCCTGCCCGGCATTCCTTAACTAAGATGTAAAAATTATAAATGCATATTTATTATCTTCAATGTATTTCTCTGGCTGTATGATTTATTGCCCAGACATGAATTACTTGTTTGAATCCTATTTTCCACTCCCTGTCTCCTCACCCCCAGCATCTCTAGCACAGTATTTTGGTATTTCTTTAGGGATGTAGGTCCCATCAAGTGATAGCCACGTGCGTTTAACAGGAACACCGCTGATTTCAGCAGCAGGACTCTTGGCGTGAATGAACTACAAGGCGAGTTTTAGAACCCTGAACAAGATGTCCAAAGTCATTTTAAATAGCTCCCACTTACGTTGCTTAAAAGATCTGAGGAGCTGTTTATTTTCTGAGGGCATTGTGAGGTTCTGATATTTCAAGGATTCAGAATACAAACGGCTTTCATATAAACACTGAATTTCATTAGAGATTATTAGAACAATTGAAAGGCCTGGCAATAGAGAAGTAATTGATCTGTTCCATTCAAATGAAGAACACTTGTGTACAGTTTAATGAAAAGCATCTCTCATAAAGATTATGTCCTACACATTGTGGGAATTCTGTCACCACAGACAACCTAGATTAATTGTAATAAACAGAAATTGTCACTAAATCTCTCAGCTTATGCCATGTAATATTGTGTGAATAAATTTCATTTTCTAATATTATGAAAGAGTAAGAGTATAATAAATCATCCACCTAAGTCCTTTGAGAATTTTTGCATAATTTTCCAAAACAAATTGATTTTAGCAGTAAAGCTACTAATTTACATGGGGAGGAATGGTTTTCATAGTGTGATGAATTTAATTTCTATTTCCCTGTTTGCATGAATTCACTCCAGCAATTCATCACTGCTAGGATTAAACTACAGCCATGTTTTAGTTGAGCAGGCACATAGCCTACACCTGGATGACAATAAAGTGCCTTTCAAAGGGAGGATGTGAAATGTAGTGAAAATCATTGGAAAGGCCACACTGCCTGTCAAAAATATAAACAATAAGGTGCTGCACAGCCATATTAAGTATTTGGAGAATTTTATCCATAGATTGGTTGTCAGCTTACAGTTTTTGAGGTCTATTTTTTCTGATAATTTGAAAGGTTTTTTTCTACGATGGGATATTTTCTTATGAAGAACAAGGGTGTAAAAGAGAGTTTGCAAAATGAGTAGGTTTAAATTAGGACAGAATGAACTCTCTCTTCAGATTTTCAAAATGAGTCATCCATCCAAACACTCACAACATGCACAATATGGGAATAAATTATATTTTGCTGTCAGTTCAAGCTGGTTCAACTTGGGACTGAAAAGTAAAATAATACCACTGGCAACCCAAGTATGGAAGGAACGAATTTGTGTCTTTATGTCCACAGTCCAGCAGAAAATAATCCAGTGGCTGCTGGAAACCCAGAGTGAGTGAGTTTATAGGTCGGGAAAGCAGTGCAAGGATGTGTTTTCCACGCCTGCTCTCTTTGGTAAGCGCTGCCCTCAGGCAGGAGGCTCCTTCCCCGAGCTCCCCAGTCGGGATCCAGTCAGCGTCGTGCGAAGGTTCCACCCTTCCGACAGGGCAGGCCAGGAGAAAAGCTAACCAGAATTGTTCCTTGCTCAGTCAAGAAAGCATTAAAATACTCACAAGCCTTTTTTTCAGATATCAAACCCAACTGAGAGCTGCAGGAATCCAGGACAGAAAGCAGCTGAAAATGGACCCCTTTTTTCCCCATCTTGGGCAGCATGAGATCCAGTGTTCTCTAACAAACACAGCCATAGGACACTAAACAATAAAGGAAGTTGCCTTCTTTGCCTGTTGAGCTGAAGACAGTTGGTTATATTTTAAGGCATAGTAGAGCTTGGATTGTGCCTGTGGATATTCCAGGAATAACGTAATAGAAAAGAAAAAGATCCAGGTTCTCACAGGAATGGACACAGGGATCAGACTGGCTACTTTGCAGCTTTTCACCTCCCTCCATCCTTAGGATAAGAAGCAGAACACTTCATTGTCATGATCCAGAGATGGTTTATCAGGCCACTGACCCCTCTATTTATAAATTGATGCCCATATTAAATTTCAATGATGCAAAACTTGTTTGCTAGGTAATGACATGAGGCGTTTGAAAGGAGAGCTGTCACTTACTCTGTTTAGCACACACAATATGGAAATTAATTTCACAGAAAGTAACTTGCTCCTCCGAGGGAAAAGGACACTGAAGATATTTATAGACTATTTGATTAGTTCCTTTCAGCAGCATCAAATAGGATGACGCCAGAGCAGTCTGTATTTACTTAATACTGAACCTATAAAGAATCCATCATTTACATATTCTCCTCAAAAGCACCAGCTGTACATTCTTAAATAAAGTCATAAATGGCACTGACAAGACTTCATTCTTTTAATGAAAAAAGAGACACTCTGTGGTACAGACTGTGCCTGTACTTCACTTTCCAGACTTTGTATGCTCAAAACTCTATAAATGTTCTCAATTGGAACAGGAAGAAGGGAGGTTGAGACTTCACTTGAAAATTAATGTTTGCTTGTGGAGTCTATGTACATTCAACAACATTTGATTTACATATGTTATGGATAATTATTCCAAATATAAGAGTAAATATGAAAAAGAAAACATTATAGACAGCAGAGTCATTTTACCTCCAATCATCATTCTACTTCACCCTTGCGAGATTCACATCTGTGCACGGCAGGCATTGCTTGGAATCTAGAGTTTACTTGGAAATTTTCCTTTGGATAAGTTTTAGTAGAGCCAACAGCAAGCTGGAGTGGTTCCCTCGTTTTTCTGAAGCAGTGTGTCCCTGTTTCCTGGCCACTTAACTGCATGGGAATCCTTTCTGGGGTCAGAAAATATTGGTGGGCACAGAGTAGCGATAGGGGATACACATCATAAAGTCACCCCAAGACAAGCACTTTGTTCTTTGCTGATGACAACAGAGTCCTGGGACTCCTGGATGCTTTCGTAGCACACCAAAAATGATTCTTAATTGGACACATCGTTAAGTCTCCTGAGAACATTTGCCATATTTCCCAGACAACCTATTCTAACTCATTCCCTTCTTTGTATTTTGATTTCTTTGGTTCTCCTGATAACCTGATATAGATTTTACTGCGCCACTGTCCCCCTTTTTTCCCCCTTTTTTTTCCTTTTCATTCTGACTTGTGAGATCACATCTTGCTTCCTCTGTGGAGGCTTCCAACACACAGAATGTTCCTGCTACACTTTCATGGCTATTTCAAATATCCCAAGCCCTTCTACACAAGGAAGCCTGAATGTCCTGAGCACAGTGTAATGCTTTCATTGCACTTTAGAATATTTACTTTATTTTCTTAAAAAAAATAAAAAAAAAAATAAAAAAGAGAGGCAGAGGGAAGGGACAGGAGCAAGGATGGTGAAGTGATTTTGTTAAGGAAGCTCAACACAACCTCAAGAGCCTTCTGGAATGAATCCTTTTAAACCCAGCCTTTTATGTCCTTGATTGTGCAGGCTGCGTCTTCCCTTTAATAATTTCCTCCCACAGAGTGATTTGGAATTACATGATCTGTGGCATGAAGCTGTATAGCAAGCAAGACACCCAAAAGCAGAAGTTTTTGATCAAGAAATTGAGCTTTCCTTTGATTAGAAAAACAATTCTGTAGCCATTAGTCTAACACATCAAGTCTTGGGAAGTGGATACAAAACTCAGCAAAACAGGGGCAAATGGCCACAAAAGTCTAAACTTTATGGACAGTGCCCTGTTTTGACAGCTCCATAAACTTATAACAAAGTCAGAGCAATGCAACAATGGAGATTTTGGGGATGTGGCTTGTGTTTTGTTTTTTTTTTTTAATTTATTTTCAGTTCACTGCAGAAAAAAAGTTGGACCTGTGAGAATGTACAATTTCCTCTCCTCTGCACAGTAGCTCCCACCCCACCATGGTATATTGAGCACACATTGCCAATAAAGACTGCTTGAATCATACACAAAAACAGTGGAAAGTGCTCAAGACTGAAGTAAAATTTTCTAAATCATGAACTGTTAACTTTAACACTCATGTTCTTTGCTACAACTTGAATGCCTGCTAAATGGATGCATTATTGCCACAGCTTTCATCACCAGCTCCTGCAGTAATCCTTCTGTTTAATGATCCTGATTTAAAAATCGTTACAGTTAACAACTCCTGATATTTTACTTTCAGCATTTTGGCATTCAGAACTGCTTAAATGAAACAGTTCAATCTTCTAAGTGACAATAATAGTTCTCATTATACCAACCTGCAGGACTTCCATTCTGCTGCATTTTGATATATTACGGCCCTGCTCTGCTGTGATCATTAGCATTGTATTAAAAATACACTTAATCTTTGTCAGAAAGCTCATCAAATATTGAATTTTTTGTTTGGAAGTTTAACTTTCTTCCTGGGAATCACTCTTCCTC
This sequence comes from Struthidea cinerea, assembly GCA_013397865.1. Lineage (NCBI taxonomy): Eukaryota > Metazoa > Chordata > Aves > Passeriformes > Corcoracidae > Struthidea > Struthidea cinerea. The sequence goes on along the minus strand of VZTI01000925.1, from coordinate 206,235 downwards.
TTCCCACGCTGGACGTGGGCTAGAATTTAGCTTAAATCCAAGGGTCTGACTGGATCATGGTGCTATTGCAAGTGTGTACAACAACGCATTAAAGCTGACAATTTTTGGAGTAATTCGTTGATACTACTCAGTAATTTCTGTATTATTAGATAAAAAAAATTAATTAAAATAGGAAGGACTTGGGTAAAGTGGTGTTCTTGAAGCCTGTCAAAGGAGCTACACTTTCCTGCTTTCATGATTTTATAGTGAGAAGAGGAGGAGAAGAAAAAGTCGAAACAATTTGCTACTCTGTCACCAGGAAAGGAGGAGACAACACTCTGTTTTCTGTGTAATTGCAGCATCTATTTGTCCATCCAGCAGTTCAGTTGAATTTGACAAATGAGCAGTGGTCTCACAGAAAATAAATTACCAGGAATGCTGTGAAGACTTGGAGCTGCACAGGTCCAAACAGACACAGTTCCATTTATTCTTTCCTACCTCTTGCTGATGAATAGGTATGGAACAGAAATGACTGAGAGTGCTAAGAAACAGGAGTTGTGTGTGATGGAGAGGAAAAGAAACAGCATCATGCAGAAGATGAAAATTAAAGAAGAGGAAGAAGAAGAGAGAAAGAATCAGCAGCTTTGACAAGTTCTTTTAATTGGGCACTATTTGAATCAAACCATGGTAAGGAAATTTTCCAGGCACAGGAACAGGACAAGTGATAACAGAGGTACAGAATGTCTTTAATACAAATGTTCCTTTGTGTAGAAAAAACAGAAAGGGTGCTCTGGCCTTGGCAGGGGCTGCCCAGGGAGGTTTGGAGTCCCCGTCCCTGGAGGTGTCCAAGGAAGGGCTGGAGGTGGCACTCAGAGCTCTGGGCTGGGGACAAGGTGGGCATCGGGCACAGCTGGATTGGATGGGCTGGGAGAGCTTTTCCAACTTTAATTATTCTGGGATTCTGTGATAATGAAGACTTCGGTGACCACATAAAACTGAAAAGTCCTTGGGAATTCCGTGCACAGCTGCTGTAGATGTAGAAGAGGTGTTGCTGTTATGTCTGAGACGCATAAAGAAAACGATACAGAGTCCAGGCTGATGAACGAGTGGAAGCCGAAGCTTTAATAATTTTCTAACTACTTTTATAGGATAGATGGCAAAAGTGTGTTGAGTGGCAATAGGGAATTGGTTCTTTGGCCATCCACTCCTTGAGAGGATTGGCCATTTCTAAGATACCTATTCCAAAATATTTTCAAAGTCAAAGCCATAACAATCTTGCAAAACAGCCTGCGGGTGCAAGAAGTTTATGGAACTGTGACCTTGTTTAAAATAGTTGACATAGGAAAGACAGTCTGCTCACAGAATATTGAGAAAAGGCTGAAGAATTTCTCTGATTCTAGCTTTTTAGCACCTACAGAAGGGGCTCTCTAGGTGTGTGTTACAGGTTTCTGTAACACATCCAACCCGTGATCCTCTGCACTGAGGCTGTCCCAGACCCCTGTGGTCTATCCCAACTCTCATGGATCTCATTTATGTGCTTAAAAGGATCTTGGCAAAGGACCATCAGCATCTGTGTTGGCAATTAAGCTCCAGTGGCCATGAAGAGAGGAATATCCTGAAATCCTTTGAGCTTCAAGCTTCTGGAGAGCTCTGTACCTGCTCCTTGTGACTCAGTGTAGCCAACACTACATTTAGAAGTTGTCTGTGCAGTCCTACTACACATTAGTATTTTATGTTCTAGAATATGGGAATTAGAGACAAGTTACTTTTGCTTATACCTTGTTCCTGGAGATATTCCAAGGAACAGAGCTCACGCATAGCAAGGCTACACAAAGTGCCAACTGTTTCATAAGAATCTGCTGTAAGCAATTCCAGCCTCACCCAAAAAATATAACTTACACCGGTAAAAAAAAAAATTACAGTTGTCAATTCTAATTGTTCATCTCAAAGTGCATCTTGGCCTCATATTAATTTTCTTGTCATCAATGAATCAGTCCAGTTCAATCTCCTAATTATCATTTACTTCAAAAAAGAAAATGTTATTTAGGTAATAGTTCTTTCAATTCTAAGGTGACGGTGTATGTAGACTTTAACATTATTCGAGTATATGATCCAATATAATTATTTTATTAGACTTTGGTTTAGGGCATACCACACATTTCTATGCTAAGGAAATTGAAATAAAGAAATTGAATAAAGAAATTAACTCATTACAGAGACTGTGTCATTGGAGGTTGACTGCAAGGTTAAAATTCCTGCTGAAAGCCTATTGAAGACCAAATGGCATTCCCTGGATTCTGCTTTAGATTATTCACACTACATGTCGTACACCTATAACCCACCCTGGTAACAACCTCAGCTGACGCAGTGGCTGAAATCCGGCTGCTAATGGATAAATAATCAAACCAAATCACCCTTCATTTATCCTTAGGGCAAAGTCAGGATTTGAATGTCAGCGGATTTTAACCTGACCCCATAAACTGAAGCAGTGGTAAAGAACATTTTCATGTGAGCAAGGAGGATGTGGTACTTCTAGAACTGCACAGTGAAGGTAGCCACAACTAATTGGCTACAAACAATATTAAACAGACAGACAGAAGAATTAAAGACTGAGATGTTGATTTGGGTTGGTTTTGTTCAATCTGCCACACAAAGATGTGTCACAACACAAGAGTTCCAGTTTAAATTTGTATCTCATCTTCCTACTTAGATAAAGTGAATAATCAGGTTTAATTGTTCCTTGCTCTCTGGCCCTGCAGTGGATGTCCTTCTGTGCCCTGGAAAAAGTTCTGAGGCAGCACTGGTCAGATTGACCTGGGGAAACTCAGAACACAAGTTCACAGATTAGTGAGATTTATTTTAAAATTTTAAATCACATTAAAAATTTTTTCATGAGCCAAAATAGAGCAACAGCACCGTGTACTCAAACGACTAACCTTGTCACCTCCTCCTAAATACACAATATTATTGTGATTCACTTGGGACTGAAAAGTAAAATAATACCACTGGCAACCCAAGTACGAAAGGAACGAATTTTTGTCTTTATGTCCACAGTCCAGCAGAAAATAATCCAGTGGCTGCTGGAAACCCAGAGTGAGTGAGTTTATAGGTCGGGAAAGCAGTGCAAGGATGTGTTTTCCACGCCTGCTCTCTTTGGTAATAGATCATAAAGAATCAAAATCTATTCCCAGTTCGGAAGGCCTAATTGTTCAGCAAAGAGTCCATTAGCTGTGAAGCTGATTTTCTTTTCTCTCCTGCAGCTACAAAGGGCTCTCTCTACAGTGATGGCAGCTTTGCTGGTTCACCTTTGTCTGTCCCCAAAACTCTTACCTGGCCAGCAGAGCATGGGAGGATTATCCATAGGGTTGAGCTGTCAGCAGATCCATAACTGTCTCTTCAGGGACACAGAGAGGAGGAGGCTGAAACATCAACAGAGCACCACCTAACCGCAGATTTCCTCAGATTTCAGCACTTGTTGCACTTCTGGATGCATAACTCACCTGGAAATTTTGTACCCTAGGGACAGGAATGTCCCACAAAGGTTTATTCAGC
>VZTI01000925.1:185935-202686 GCA_013397865.1 Struthidea cinerea | reverse complement strand
AAAAAAAAAAAAAAAAAAAAAAAAAAAAAAAAAAAAAAAAAAAAAAAAACAAAACAAAAAAAACCAACAACAAAAAAACAACAAAAAAAACCAAACTCACACAATCCACAAGTCCCAAGTTTTGCATTATTTACAATATTTGCATATCAGAGAATGAATTGCCCAAGGCAAAATTAAGAGATTGTGCATAGAAGTTTATTCAGCAGAAGAAAAATGCAACATTACAGAGAAGAGTACAATGGGAAATCCAGATGCGTAATTCACTTGGAAATATTGATAGGAAGGCCTTGAGAAAGCTGATCTGATGAAGAATTCAAATGAGGAGGCAGTGGTTTAGTGGATAAAACTGGAGATAAAATTCTCCACCTGTGTTTGGCAAAAGGTCTTGAAATCAGGTTGCTGTTTCTTCCTGTTTTCTGCTGGGTTTTCAGAACCTGCCTGAGAAGGTAAGCCCTGACCAGACTTTTCACCAGGTTTTTCATCCTCCAGATCTAGAAGGAAGAAGAACACTACTTCTTCCATAAAAATCTCCTAAAGCCTTATGTTTGTGCAGGCATTACTTCTTCCAGTCTCTGTGCTAAGAGAAGAGGTGAAGAGGTGGGCTGGCTTTATTTTTTATGACTTTATTCTAGTTACTGCCACCTGGAAACATCTAAACCACCACTGACAGAATCAGCAGGGTACACAAAAAGCAGCAAAGTGGCAAACAACTACAACAGGGTTTTTTTACAGGTTGATCCTGATGTCTGACAAAGCAGCCCAATCCACAAAAGATGCATTTTTACAGAGCTGAGCATCCATGGGCAGGGAATACAAGACGTCCAAATGGGAAGGGAACACCCTGGGAAAGACAGACCCTGCCTGGTCTTAATGTCACACTGAGTGAGCAATTCACAGTGCAAACCTAAAGGAAAGAAATCATTTTACTCCTCTGCCAAGGAATACTTCTCGTGGATTGGGTGTTCCCATGTTTAAAATCATGCTCAGAGAGAGACATAATGTCATATAAGCATTGCAGAAAAATCCTTGTGGTGAAAGACTGAAAGAGTTCAATCTATTCAGCTTTGCAAAAGGAAGATTGAAAGCAATTAAAGTCGTTGTTGTACAGGCACATTTATGAGGAGAAAATATCAGTTACAAAAGGGCTCTACAAACTAAGCAAAGAACAGCACCACATGAAAAGTGAAGGCTGGCAAATAAAAGCTGTTAAAAACAATTGGCTTTAACAGTGACTGTGAAAGAATAACAGGAGCAAACTATTGAGGGAAAGAGAAAATTTTCCATCTCTTCAAGAATACAGATTGCATGCCAAGAGAAATTCAGCCACACAGAAATTCATATGATCAAGGCAGATTCATTAGGGTAAGCATATGATAAACTTAAAAAGGTAATTTCAGGCAAGAGAGGTCTGCTGAACTATAAAATATACATCTGAACAGCCTGCCCAGGTCTGAATGTGAGAAGCTGCTTTAAAGAACCCATGGACACAAAATATAAATCAGTTATCAGATAATTAAGACTTGTGAGTAGCCAAAGGGCAGAAATAATTTTGATGTCAAGAACTGAACCAGGACGTTTCATAGAATCACAGGATGGTTTGGGTTGGAAGGGGCTTCAAAGATTGAAAACCTCCTGGCATTTTTCCATTAAAATAACTGAAAAATGTCCGCTAATTTGGCATGAACATGTCATTATTTTCTCTTTTGGGAAATCCATCTTTCCTTTTTTTTTTTTAACAATTAATACAAACTTTTAAACACCTGGTTACTGTGTTCACATTTATTTACATACATCATCTGTTCACAAGGCAGGTGGTGGTTTGGGATTTCAGTCAAGAAGCAAGAATTCACTCTATATTTCCTGTCCATATGCTTATTTGGTTATTGTTTTTGCAAAAAAATTCCGGACTAAAAAGAAGCGAGTAAGGAAAAAAAAAAATCTATTAAAGTGAACCAAGGCTGCATATTTGACATAAATCAGGAGTTATTAGCACATCAGAAGTATTTTGGGATATAATTATATAGTAATGGTACAGGAAACAAGATTCTGCTGGGTCCTACACTGATTTTCTACCCAGCCAATGCTGCTGATTAAGGCATAAAGGGACAGGAGGAGAGGGAACGGCCTCAGGCTGGGCCAGGGGAGGCTCAGGTTGGACACCAGCAGGAATTTCTCCATGGAAAGGGTGCTCAGGCCTTGGCAGGGGCTGCTCTGGGAGGTTTGGAGTGCCCATCCCTGGAGGTGTCCAAGGAAGGGCTGGAGGTCGCACTCAGAGCTCTGGGCTGGGGACAAGGTGGGGACTGGGCACAGCTTGGACTCGATGGGCTGGGAGGGCTTTTCCAGCCTGAATGATTCTGGGATTCTGTGATGCACAATTTGCACAAAAAGGTTTCCCAGCTCTGACTTGTTTCGTAACAAGAAACAAAATTTCTCAGAGTACCTTGACCTTCACAGACATAAAAAGTGATCCTCGGGCTAAAATTTTGTTCTGCCTTTCGCAAAGAGAAGAAAGCTTATGGTGTATCTGCTTCCCCTAAAAATGGGGTAAAAAAGTTAACATCTGAAAACATCTGAAAATGCACATTTGTCCTTCACTGAGGAGCAAATAACAGGCTGCTTAGCTTTCAGCATATGGCCTTGAGTTCTCCTGACTTGGGGGGAATGAAAGCCTTAAATCAGATTCACATTGATGGAAGTGTCTGGGTGTAGAAATGAATACAAGACCAACGTCATGCATTGAGTTCACACCTCCTGGAGAGTCTCTTATGCATTTGTTGACCAAAGAAGAGATTAATCGTTTCACTTGTAGAAATTTCAGTGGTGCCTGAATTTCAGAAAGGCAAATATTTAAGCAAGAGAAAAAAAATCGCTGGCAATAAAAATTGGATACTTCTAAAGCCACTGGTAAAAGCCTCATCAATATTCAGGTGAAAATAGAATACCTTCCTCAAAAGCAAACAAACCCCTCATACATCAGTATCAGTCACAGTTTGACAAGGAAAAACAGTTCCTACTTCAGAAATTGTCCTAATCTTAAATGAAAATGTTTCAAAAAAAAAAGACTATTAGGAAATGGAGCAAGAAATCCCTCCTGATTGGACATATCAGGAAAATGCTGACAGGCAATACATCATGTTTGACCCCGATGACCTCTGATCAAAATTTAAATTGTTCTCTGTAGAAATCGTTATATTGTAATTATTTTCTCAAAAGACTCATGATTATTTAAATGGCATAGGATTCATCACTAAGTGATATTCCCAGAATGAAAGTGATTTCATCAGAATAACAATAATCTTGCTAGAAACATCAGTACAATAGAGAGTTTGTACCAAATCAAAAAAATTGAAAATTAATACACCTGGTGCTGAAAATTTTTACCTGCACAGCATGGAGGAACACTGAGCTATGTACATTGCTACATCTAAGAATTTTAATAAGAAAAGTCTCTCTGATTGGTGCTCCTCACTTTAATACTATCAAGATCATCTTGATCACTCTTTTTTTTTGGACTCTGCTGCTGTTAGCTAGGAACCAAAGAACAGAAATTTGTCAAAACTATTTCCAAGGGCCTGGAGTGCCAAGACAAGGAGGAATGGCTTCAAACTGACAGAAAGTAGGTGTAGATTAGAGATTAGGAAGGAATTGTTCCCTGGCAGGGTGGGCAGGCCCTGGCACAGGGTGCCCAGAGCAGCTGTGGCTGCCCCTGGATCCCTGGCAGTGCCCAAGGCCAGGTTGGCCACTGGGGCTTGGAGCAGCCTGGGACAGTGGAAGGTGTCCCTGCCCATGGCAGGGATGGGATGGGATGGGCTTTAAGGTCCCTCCCAACCCAAATCATTCTGTTATTCTATAACTCAAGATGAAGGAGTTTAACCTTTTTTGGGGGGAGATTATTTTAATTTCAGGTCAAATTTAGAATAATACTTGAAAAATATAGAATTAAAGCTTTCAACATGTGAAATTACAGATCCATACCAACTTTATGGCATGAATCCCATAGTCCTTTGCAGAATTACATTTTTAACCTTTTCAACTCTGTTTAAAAAAGGATAACCCGCAGCTGCAGAAATGGCAAGAGCATTTGGAAATGTATATGTGATTATCAAAAGAATAATCAATGAATAATCAATAATCCTGTTATTAGAACAAAGAACTCCTGAAGTTGGAACAGCCTTGGATGTGTGTGCAGGGTGTTTATATCTAACGCACAAAGTGACTTGGAAACTCACAGAACATTAAGATGAGATCTCCAAGGAAATTTCCAGAAATAGAAGCAACCAATATTTATTCACTGAGCTACATATTTTTCCAAGAAGCAAACTAATAGCTCAGTTTAAATAAAGGGGCCATGAATAGTTGCTTGACAAGCTCTTGTCAAGAGAGATAATTCCTGACCTGGAGATGGGAGGAGTGCTCTCTGCAGGCATCAGAGGGCACACAGCACTGTTCATGGAAAGGTAGTGGTACACAGGTAAAATTACATCACACAGAGTCCAGGTTAACTTTCTCCTTCCTCCCCTGGATGGCTCAAAGATTCTTTATAATGGCATTTTTCTCACGGGAAATCTGAAAACTGAAGCCTGCTCAGGAAGTTTCTTGCCTTCTGTTGTTGGAATCCAGAATGCAGAGAATCTCTCTCTGCCTGTTTTGAAGGATTCTACCCCCCTGGACAACACTGTCTGTGACCTTCACCCATGGAGAAAGTTACCGACCCTTTGGGAAGAGTTAGAATCTACACTGGTGTGAACTAGATGATAGAATGTTATCTAAAATTGTCACAAGGTGAAAATCTAGGGTCTTTGGGTTTGTTAATATAGCAAATAGATAAAAAGTAAAAAACTTCAGGATGGAGGATTGTTGTTGTTCTCCAGGCCTTTTGTTCCTTCTTCTAGTACTCCATATTCTGCAGTAGAAGAAGTTTAAGGTGATTGGATAAAGAATTCCGCAGTTCCTGTGTACGTGACAAAGTGAGTTATGGAACATTGGTGGAAAAGTGAAAATATCTTTCATTTTACATTTTCATTGGATAATTTACCTTTAAAAAGACTGCCTAATCTTGATAATTTGGCTTTCTCCTGCATTCTCTGCCCTGTGCTGTGTCTGGGTCACTTCAGTGACTCTATTTCTCTGATAAGACTTAATAAACAACTATCTGAAAGCAGAGACTGCTGAAGGTCCCGTTTGTCTCCTGAATTCCTGGCAAAGATGCTAAAACTCTCCCCCATCTGGGGAGGCATTAATTAAGGCATGGAAAGTGTCATTCTGTGATTGCTTGGCTCCCATTGCAATTGAGGTAACTACCATTGCACACCTCCTGTCTTCTAATGATACTCTAAAAATCCCTACCAACAATCATCTTGTGGCTTTGCTAATCACTGTGCCAGTGGCTGCATTTCACCTTAGAGGTGGCTGGATTTCTGTAATGCTCGAATCAGTCCTCCCTTGGTGCACTCACAATGCAAAAACCCCTCAAAATCGTCAAAACGAAAGAGACATAAAACTGGAGGCAGTTTTTCATCTCTATAAAATAAATGCTCAAAGTATTTTCATTCTTGTCATTCTACAAAGCACAAGAGCAGCATAATTGCAACAATTTAATGTACAGCAGACCCAGAATGAAGTCTGCTTCAGGAATCTCTTGTGATTCACCTAATTGGGATTTGGAGTGCTTAATCCTGTTTCTACCACCCTGGTACTGCTATCAGCTATGTTCTGTATTTCAGTTGCTTCCTAGGAATGCAAAGCATTCTTAGTTGCTGTTTCACAGAAACTCTTTCTGCTCCACTGTCTCACAACAAAAAGTATATTTGACAAAACACTGTTGTGTACAAGAAAAACACTTACCTCCAGATGATCAAACCCATGGGAAGACAAGAGGTATTCTCTTCAGTATATTTGCCTTCCTCTGTTCCAGTCCTTCTGTGAACTGTTATTTTTGATAATATTCTCATGTTCAGGCCACAGGAATTTGTACTTTGTCGCATTTCTGAAAACAGAAGTTGAGTGAGGGCTTGAGGGAGCCTGAGCCATGCTGAGGTGAGTGACCACTTGACCTCTGATTTATACTGTGAGTAACAGGGACATTAATGCCCTTTCCAGGTAATCCCTTAGTCTTATTTTCATATTATACTTCCATAAATCTTTGCAATAGCTTTTCTAAAGATGAATGACTAGGCAGCCTCAGTTGAGAAACTAATAGGAGGTCTGCAAACCATGGCCAGTGGAAACACCATCAACCCACATATCAGCTCAGCAATGTTCTTACTGAAACTGTCTGCAGCTGGGTGATTGGAGTGCAATTTATCTTCACAAGCCATCATTTCAGGCAGTTTCAGATGGCTTTTTATGGACATTAGTGACACTGCCCTGCGTTAATTGCAGGTACTACATTTACTTCTTTTACTTCCGTGCTGCTGTTCACAGGTAGGGACCTGCTGGAGGGGTCACCACTGGATCACACCCTGGACAAGGCTGGGAGGGACCTCTGGAGAGTTTCTAATCCACCCTCCTGCCCAGACAGAGCAGGTTGGTATCTCCAAGGATGGAGAACCCAAAATCCCTTTGGACAAGCTGTTCCAGGTTTGGCTCACAGGTTTTTTTAGCTTTAAATGGACTTTCCTGCATTTCAGATTGCTCAGATTACCCCGTCTTTTCACTCCATACCGCTGAGAAGGGTTTGACTCCATCTTCCTTCCTACCCCCACCAGGTATTTACACACTCCTGCAATGTTCACAAGTGCTATCAGCAAGGGATAAACTGGAAGGAAAAAAAAAAAATAACTGGAATTCCAGTTGCTTTAGCCTCTTCCTGCTCCATTGATTTGTTCACCTTCTTATGGAGCAATTTTACATAGCAGCACTGCCTGCAGACCTGAAAGAGGCTGGAAGCTCCTGTGGGCTGGAGGTGAATAACAATTCCTCCTCTTCTACTCCATGGAATTGCAGCACAGACTGAATTAACCACTGAGAAGAGAGGCAGAGCTCCTCCCTTTATGGGAATGAGGAGTTCCTATGCTCCTTCTCAGCAGGCTGACAGAATACACAAACAAGAGGAGCCCCAATTTCCCCTCTGCACAAGAAAGATTTTGACAACAAAATAAGACCTGCTACCATGAATTTTCAAATTTTCTATCAGAATAATGTATTTGAATTCAATTTATAAATGAGTTAAAATGGCAAAAAGGCAAAGAAAGATTTGCTACCAGAAAATGAGGAATAGAGAGGGAACTTCAGGTATTTTAGCAGCTTGCTCACTGTCCTCCACCCCCACAGTGGGATGAGGGAGAAAATGGGAAGAACTAGAGTGGGAAAACTTGGGGGCCAAATAAAGAACACTTCTCAAGTACTGCTGGGAGCAAACCAAACTCTCACCCCAAAGCTTCTCCTCTCCAGGCTGAGCAATCGCAGCTCTCGCAGCCTTTCCTGCCAGCAGAGCTGCTCCATCCCTCTGCTCCTGCTGCTGCCTCCTCTGGGCTCTGTCCAGGAGCTCCATGTCTTATGCTAGAGCAGGAAGGAGCTTGGTGGATAAAACAAGGAATATTCACCTCTCGTTACAAAGGCAGCCTGGCCAAGCTGTGTGATTTACAGAACCCTGAGCTACTTAACAAAATTATTTTCCTTTACTCTTCTGACAAGCCTCTACTTATCATAAGTTTGTTTTGCAGGAGTGCAGCAGCTCAGGGTCATTAGAAGAGGCAGGGCAAGAGCAATAATGACCTCACAGCTGTATTGTACAGGCTGCAAAGAAAAGAGTTTGTATCTGAAACCCTGAAAATTTCACATCCTGAGTTAAAGTTCTAGTGCAAGTCTGCATTTTAAAAGACTGAAAAAAAGCCCTGCTTTGGCACATGACACTAAAACTTTGAATTTCAGCATTTCTTCAAAGGCATTCACACATACAACAGGAAATAATTCTGTGCATATTTAGTGAGCATTTATAGCAAGAGTCATCACTTCTGTTCTCTGTATCATCACAATATTCATCACAATGAATTTTAGTCTAGACAGTTTTTTTCTCATGATTAAAAATGTTTATTCATAAAATAATTTAGTTTCACATTTGGGAACTTTGTATAATTCATTTGCATTATATAACATTTTTAGTGGCTTGAAAAAGGAAACAGATCTACTTATTTTCTGTATACACATCTCTTATAACAGCATTTGAATATTTAGGTTGCTACCATTTATAGCTGCTACCACCTTGGATTTCAGTGTAATTTATCAGGCTCTGTAAAAGTATCTCTGCAATACCTTGATTAAACAAACATTCCATTGCTAGATTAATCAGAGCTTTCATAATATTTCCACAGAATATTTATTTGAATTAGGACTGGTTTTAACTAAGATACCTTCGTGACCGAGGACTGCAATAGACATTTAATACATTTAAACAACCAAATACTTGACTGCCTTTTCTCCATGTTTAGACATTATTGCAGCTCCTGCTGACTAGATTAGAAGTGGTGTGAAGGAAGATTTAGATTAATGAAACAACATGTAAAGTCATGGGAGAATATATTAATAGAAAAACCACACAGTTATCACAAAATCTGTTCTTGTACTTGCCCATTAACACAGATTTATTGTGCCCTTACACAGATGAGTGCAAGTGTGCTTGACTCTAAAGGCTTGGACCAAAGGTTCTTGACATCAACAGGAAACTCTAGTGACTTCAAAGAGCTTTGCAGCAGAGTTTATATCATCTGTGAGACAGACCTCCCATACAAAAAGACACTCAGCATCAGATCTGCTAATTTAGACTCCAACTATTACCCTTCAAACCAGGGTTTATGCTAAAAGCAGATCTGATAATTAACTGAACTGGACACCTGATTCTTTCCAGGAGTGCCAATGTTCAGAGCAAGGCTGAAGTCCAGGAGGTCCAGACACAACCCTGTAACACTGGTGGCAGGCAGGGACACCAGGAGTGAAGTCCCAGCCTGTTCCCTTCAACAGGGGAAGAAACCTTGTTGCAGGAATAAACATTCCCCGGAATTAGGGTGCTTTCGATAAATTGAAATATACGCTGACAAAGAATACCTCCTGCATCAGTCTATACCTTAATTCTTTGTGCTGGTTTCCATCTACGAAGGCTTCACACCCCAGTTAAGGTTCTTTTTTAGACAATCCTTTTGTTACTCTGCACCAACGGGACATGTTTATAGCCCTGTTTAAACCAGAACACCACTCAGAGTTGTGATGTGTCCTCTGCTGCCTCAGTGATCCAGGGCAACGTGAAATGTTGCTGGCAAATAAATTCTGACAGCCAGTGCTGTGCAGCTCTTCTGACTGTCAGCCCCGGATTTCCCACAAGCTCTGAAGTACAGCCAGCACTGGGCACCCATTTTTACTGACCCAAAGCAAAAGACAGCCTTTTCTCACTCTTTCTCATACTCACACCGGTTCAGATCACAGAACTCCGAAATTCTACTTTATTCAAGTGCTTCTCTTTTTAGGAAAAATTGCCCTGCACTCCATGTAGTTGCACTGCTCTGCGTGGCTGAGGAACTGGATTTGGACTATGAATAGAATATAGTCATCCTTAATATTTTCCCAGTTAATGAGCTGTATTAAAATAAACCTGCAGCTTCATCCATTAGCTCTCCTCTCTACAGAAGAAGGGAAATGCAATCAAAAGAGAACAGGAAAAAATTAGTTTTGGCTTCAGGGCATCTTTGTTTTAGTTTAGCTATGGCATCATCTAAAATCAGGAAACTATCAACATTCTAAGACAAATTATGCTGTCAGTAACCTTAAATGGTGAGTAACATCATAGACTTGGGCGTCAATCTTGCTTCATATTTTTATTCCAAAGGCCTTATTTTCAGCCATTGCAGCTCACCTTTGAGTGCCTTTGGTGAAGTGTTCTCAATGTGAAAGCAGTTACCTTTGGCCAGATGGAAATATTCACCCATGGCTGTCAGATTTCTCTCCTCTTAAACACCACTGTGGAAAGATGGAGAGAGACTTTTCTCCATTCAAACTCTCCTACCCACTTCCCTTTGGCTTTCTTGGTGAACTTAGAGGAAGACAATTGCTTAGCTTATTTTTTAGCAAATCATTATATACAAGTATTACAGTGGCCTTTTCCTCCTCCTCCCCCCTGCTCCATAAAAATCGTGCTGGAAATTACTGTGTGCTTTATTTTTTCCAATGTACTCATTGGAAATCTTAAATTCATTGATCCCTTCTCCATGCAGTGGCAAATCGTGACATATTTCTCTATTACCTTCAGTCACTTTTAGCTACAGATAAATATCTAAAGAGCTTGAAACTGATGGTCCTTAAAAAGCAGATGGGGATCTTTCTGCTAATGGCAGAGGGTTTTGCTCTCACAAAGGCGTGAGACACCCAGATTTTGGCAAGAAGCTGGCACGTGCCCATGGGGTGACTTAAGGAAACTTCTCATTCCAGCCATGCAGGTCCCACTCTGAAGGTGCTGCTGGCAGCACCTGAGCTGGGACCAAGGTCCCTCCACAGCTGCTCCCCCACACCCACACCCACACCCACACCCACACCCACACTCACACCCACACCCACACCCACACCCGGCTTCCTCACCAGCTCAGCCCCAGGGTTCCCATGGCAGAGTCTCAGATGTCCTGATCCTCAAAATAATTTAATCTTGGTGCAACAACTAAATAGCAAAACCACAGCCTGAGCTGATGCCTCAGTGTTGGTCAGTGCTGGCTGGTCCTTAAATGCCTGTTCTGCTGCCACTTCGTCCCTCTGACAGCTGCTTCTGCCTTTCCCTCTCTTCCAGCAGAGCAGAGCATGGCACAACCCACACATGGCAGTGCCCAGACAAATACCTGGGGAGCCTGGCCCCAAACTGCTCAGCACACATCTGTGCTTATCCAGACAGGAGGACAAGACACACTTGTCAGCACAGAGCGAATCAAGCACATGATACCAAAAGCTGGTGTCCAGGACACGGCTGGCACAGGTTAGCCAGATTCATTCTGAGTTTGAAGTGAATTTTAAATTAGAGTGAGTGTACACAGATGAAAATCTCAAAGTCCAGCCTAGATCCAAGGAAACTACATCGGCCTTGCTTTTGATATCTTCCTGCAGCATTTTACAGACTCACAGAATGAGTTGGATAGAAGAATAACCTGGAAGGACTCAGCAGGATCATGGAGTTTGACTCTTGTCCTTGCCCAAAAACCTCACCAATCCCAGCCTGGGTATCCCTGGCAGCGCTGTCCAAGCGCTCCTGGAGCTCTGGCAGCCTCGGGGCCGTGCCCATTCCCTGGGGAGCCTGGGCAGTGCCCAGCACCCTCTGGGGGAAGCAGAACCTTTCCCTGATATCCAACCTAACTCTGCCCTGGCCCAGCTCCAGCTGTTCCCTGGGCGCTGTCCCTGTTCCAGAGCAGAGATCAGTGCCTGCCCCTTCTCTTCCCCTCACAAGGAAGCTGCAGCCCCTGCTGAGCTCTCCCTCAGTCTCCCCTTCTCCAGCTGAACAGAAAAAGTGCCTTCAGCCATTCCTCATCCAGCTTCCCCGCCGGACCCTTCCCCATCCTCATCCTCCTCTAAGCCAATCCAAGAGGTGGCAGTAGCTGATGGCTTCCTTGCCAGCTGCCCTCTGCAGTTTGCACTGTTTAGGCACAGGCCTAAACTGAGGACTATCCACAACAGCCTGGTGAGATCTGGCAAACTGGCATGCGATTGCTGCTGCAGGAGAGGCAGTGCTGGCAGGGAAGAGCAGGTTAGCAGGCTGCCAAAACCACTGATGGTGAAAGGATCACATAGACAACACATTCCTCCTCTTCCTCCCCAGAGCTCAAACACAAAGCTCAGGGAGCCAACAGAAGCAAAATATTCCCTTAGCAGAGGTCTGGCTCCTTCAGACTTTTAGGAAGCTCCAAGTCTGCTTGCATGGAGTTGCTTCAGAGCCCAGGAGTCCTCAGGTGCGCAGGAGAAAGGAAGCAGGATTTCAGGAACAGCTCTGCAGTGGACAGTGGGAAGGGCTGGCAAATGCTTTTACAAAGGCAGTTCATATTGATGCTACAGTTTCTCTCTGACATATTAATCCACACACCAGCAACTGAGAAATGAGACCTCAATTCCAGCTTGGATCATCTGGCCTGAGCTTCCACATGGATGAGAAGTGCTGTGATAGTTCTCTATAGCAGCTTAATTTCAAAACCGCTGAAGCCTGAAAGCCTCAAATGAGTTTTCCCCTTCTGAAACAGAAAATAAAACTTCAAGATCCAACTGTTGAAAAGCTTCCCTAAATCTCCAGGGAATGACAGTGAAGTTTCATACAGCAACAACAGCCATCATAGCCATAATTCTTAATTAGAATAAAGCCTTAGCCATAGAAGATCGAACATGGTTTATGTACAACCTTTCTTACTGCTACTCTTAAAAAAAATATATATTTAAAAATTATTCCATACAGAGTACTAAATGTCCTAAAGCACACAGCACATTGACAGTAAATATTGAATTTGAGGGGTGGAGGACAAAAATTGGAAGTAACCCTCCCCCTGAACATTTCAAAGACAAGTCATAAGTAGAAATTGGAAGGTGCCAATACTATCCAACAGCCACAAAAGTGATTGGCAAGGTCAGACTGTTTCTTGAAGCAGCATTTAAACACTGCTTTTACTGAAACTTGAGAAAGTTGCTAAGACAAGGCACAATGGAGTATTCAGAAATTAAAAAAGCCTTCAGTAGAAAAAGATTTTCCTCACAGGGAGCATGAAAACAAAATTGATTCTGCAATTGACCTGAGGTATTTGAATTGACAGAATTAAACCTAGTGTGTCCTCAGGAAAATTATGTAGGATAGTTTTCCAATATCAGTGTGTTGTCCAATTATCCTTCTAAAAATGCATAAATCACCATTTTACCCAAATGCTTCCCAAAGATCTTGTTACCAGTAACATTCCCACACCGTGCTGGCTCAGGTCAAAGCCCCAGTTATTTTAATTGCTCAACTATCCTAGTTCCAACTGCTTGTTTAGGAAAGAGGATAATAAAAAAGAGTAAGTAGCTGAAAAGTTCTCTCTCAACAATTTACACTGAGGGGGTTTCCTCAGCCAGGTGTGGTTTTATTTTCACAGCTCTTGATGGATTTCTTCTTCACAATTCAGAGTCACCTTGAAATCCAAATAAATTATTAGCTGCTGTGCATCCTGCAGCAAGGGATTTCAGTGTTTAACAAGGAAAATGTTAAATTTTGAGATATTTTAAATTAATGTATTATAGTACTGATGAGGAATGTTCAGCTCTGTCCCCTCAGTCTGTCTGCATTCAGTCTGTACTTGAAAAAAGAAAATTAATCCCCTTTTTTTTTTTAAAAAAAAATAAGGTTACTCAACTGTACATGTGTTTAAAAATCTCACTGCTGTGCAAGCATTTGTAGGTTCAAAGGTAGGCAAAATACAACATTTTTGACTGTAACAAAGTGTAACACCTGGACAAGGTGAAATGAATGTTTTTCAGGCTCATTTATGCTTTGGCCTTTAGTTTTGAGAAATTTCTCTGTTATGCCCTGACTTGCCTGAAGATGGTACTGGCATCACGCAGAGCTTCCTGCCAGCTCCAAAGCACCACAGCACAACTCAAACACCTCCTCTCGTCATCCTCAGTGCAGAGCTGCAACCATCCCAGGCAGCTGTTCTGAATATTTTAATCCTGTTTCTTCTCTAATTTACAGTAATTTAAATATAAAATAATAGGTTCTTCATGGTGCATTATTGTGCAAATAGCATTTAATGAACCTATTTTTCCGCTGCTCTAACTTAGCTTTCCAGAGTGAGCGCTGCTACAGGTGGGAAAATAATGGAAGTTTCAGTTCTGTATCCAAACCTTTAAAAATGGAGAGTGGCTTGGTTGACTTTTAACAGAACTTGGGGATGGAAAAGGAGAGAGAAAATGGTGAGGGGAAAACCATCCCTGCCTTGGGGCAGCCTGCAATGCATCACTTAGCACAAAATAAACTGTTTATGCAAAAACACTGCACAAAAACACTGAAAACTGCTGTTTTGAGGAAGAAATTAAGAAATACTTGAATTGAAAGGGTTATTTTTTCATAACAGTATTTTGCTTTGAAACAGATGATGAAACACTAACCACTTGCTTTTTTCTGGAGAGATTTACTAATTTTGTTATAAAAGAACTAAATCCTTCTTATTTAGGAGCAGGAAAACTGAGAGGAGTGATGAAGATCACTGGAGATATAAATATTATAGATATGTATGATGCAGGTTATATATACGTTCTGGATGAAAAACATAACTTAGAGTCAGCTGAAGTCACTGAGCTTAAATGGCTTTGAATTTACATTTTTCAGCTTTCATCTTTTCAGTCTTTATATAAATTTGATCATTTTAACCTTTATGTCTTTTTATGTAATTGATTGATGTGCCAACAGAATATGAGCTTGTTTTAAGGCAGAAGAAATCCACCAAAAAAAAAAAATCCTGAATGTCCTAATCTTCCGATAATGAAAATGTAAAGGATTTTTGTTTAAGCTAAAAAAAAAAAAAAGACAAAGATTTGTATGTGCCAGGCAGCATCCTGGAGTCTAATGGGAAATCTCTTTTTAATGCTGCTGGGGACAAATGATACAAGGCCCTGAGTGACAGACTGTGTTCACCTTGTGCTGAACACTGAGACTGTGAGGGAATATTCTAATGCCTACCCAAATAGGTGGGCAGGCATCTCTGGATCAAGATGCTTTCTGTGCTGTAAAATGCCTCATTTTTGGGTATCAAAGATGGCCTTGTTCATACACGTGTGATGCTGAATAGAAAAGCCAAACAGTCCAACATATCAGGGGATGGGGCAGAAAACAAGAAAAAAATATCCACATTTTAATGAGTTTCCACTCTGGTGGCAATGAAAGTTCACCTTGGAAAGAACAACTGTATTATAACAGAGAGCAGACTCAACTAATCTAATCCAAAACACTTACAGGAAAAAAAAAGCCAAACCAAACCAAAACCAAAAAACTAAAACAAACCAAAAAACTAAACATGCATTACTGTCTTCACTGACTTCACGGACTTCACTGGACACTGAATAACCCATTTACATATAATGGCCATTTTTTTCTAATAAAAAGGCAAAAATACACCATAAAATTTCACAAGGATACATAGATGTATAATAAAGACTTAGGAAGATTTCCTTGCAATGACAGGACCCAGGGAATGGCTTCCCAGTGCCAGAGGGCAGGGCTGGATGGGATATTGGGAAGGAATTGTTCCCTGGGAGGGTGGGCAGGTCCTGGCACAGGGTGCCCAGAGCAGCTGTGGCTGCCCCTGGATCCCTGGCAGTGCCCAAGGCCAGGTTGGCCATTGGGGCTTGGAGCAGCCTGGGACAGTGGAAGGTGTCCCTGCCCAGGGTTGGGGTGGCACTGGATGGGATTTGAGGTCCCTTTCAACCCAAACCATTCTGGGATTCCATGGCTCTATGAAGTCTTGAGAGAGCAGTTGTGGAATCTAAATATGGATTTTCCAAATTAGGAGTAAAGTCAGGAAAAGACATAACCTGTCAGCCTTTAAGGGTTGATTTTTGAGTACCATCACACAGAGATTCATACAATACCTTCCCCTTCTGAGGTGGCCCCACAGACTAGAAATAAAACTCATAAAATTAATTGAGCTCCCCATGAAACTTGGAGGAAGGGTCAAAATTATATTTTTTCTCCCAGTCAGTAGTGAGACACACCATCTCAAAAACCAGCCAGAAAACAGACCTTGACCTTTCCCCTAATCCTGCATCAATTTCCATTTCAGATCTATTTTCATAAAGATTAAGCAAAAGAACTGGATGGCAACTGCATCTGCTGCCAAACTTGTAGCCAACACAAGTCTGAGATTACCCCTTAGCTACTGAATAATTAACGTCCTTCCCTATATCATACCAAATATCTGAAGGATTTCATGCTTCTGTGGTGATAAATTTCTGGATTTTAGTCCATATTCGCTATTTTCCAGTTCTTCAGTGCTGCTGAAGGAAGGAAATCTTTTCTGTTTGAAGGAAGGAGAATGCCAAAATGGCAACCTCATGGTTTCACTTGCAATTATATAAGTTTTGAGTACCCAAGTGGGATCCTGGATATTAAGGGTTTTTTGAAAAGTTTTCTCTTGGACCAATTATTAATTGCTCTGTTGAGCAGTTAATGATCTTTTATGTCCTATTAGAAGAATAATTTAACCACCAGAATCTTGCACCTTTCTTTCATTTAATGTGTCCTGAAATCTGTTCTTCAGCAGAGAACACGTTATCACTTGCCTATTTTCTTCTTATTTGTGAACTTATATCTTTTGATGATATTTCAGTTTGCTTGCATCTCCTTTGAAATTTGAATCCTTGGTCACTGGGATTGTTGTGACGTAGCTTCAGCTCAGCTGCACTTCATGTTTTTCTGAAAGACAAGTAACAGAAAATAACGGTTCACTGTGAACCACAAAGGTTATTTGCTGTTCTTTGCAAAAAGTGCCCAAAAAGTCTTCTCGAAATACTTGTTTGTTTAAAAGACAATTTGAGAGGTTTTGTTATTGCTGCATGCATCTCCCATAATGGGGATTTCATCTTTTCAGATCATGTGTGCTTTAAATGGATCCCTTCAGGAAGCATTTCTCTGAGTTATTGATGGCTCTAAATTAACACTCTAATAACTGGAAATGGCCCTGACCTCCTGTGCTTTTGTGATTTGTCTGGAAGGCTCTCCACAGAAGACAGCATGGAGAGGAGAGCTGTGCTCTGGTTACACTACAAGGACACACGTC
>VZTI01000925.1:112973-185826 GCA_013397865.1 Struthidea cinerea | reverse complement strand
GCCCTTCCCTTCCCTTCCCTTCCCTTCCCTTCCCTTCCCTTCCCTTCCCCACACAGAAATGGCTGGAGCTAAGGTAAGCACTGCATTTATTGGATTCCTTTTGGCACAGGGGCCTTTGGGAGTTACTCCCTCCACGGCTGTTTCACACGACCACACCACTAATTCCCTGTCCTATTTAGGATTTCAGTGCCAGAAAGAAATCCTGACTTGGTAGGGGGAAAACACGAAGCAAGGCTCAGGTGAACGGATGCAGCAGGAGGCTGCACACTTAATATACGTAATTACATTGCAGAGTCAGGGCACTCCTGGAGGCTGAGAGCCTGAACAATGAGATTCTGAGTCCTGCTGTCAAAGAACTGCCTGAGAAGAACACAGATAATTGACATAATTCTTCCTTTCTGGCCACATTTAAGCTGTGTGATGCTCTTATTAAGCTCAGACTTTTACCTATTCCTTATTTATTCCCTCAAAGAAAGTAATAAATGCCTTCTTCAGTAAAGCAGGGGAGTCCACGGATTCCGAGCCAGACCCACCAGACTGGTGCAGAACCCTTAAGGCTGGAAAAGCCCTCCAAGGCCATCGAGTCCAAGCTGTGCCCAATCCCCACCTTGTCCCCAGCCCAGAGCTCTGAGTGCCGCCTCCAGCCCTTCCTGGGACACCTCCAGGGATGGGGACTCCAAACCTCCCTGGGCAGCCCCTGCCAAGGCCTGAGCACCCTTTCCATGAAAGAAGTATGAAGGCTCTCACAACAAAGAAAGTACATTTTCCCAGCTCTCAAATTTCTCTAACAGTTAAATCTGTTTTGTCTTGACTGATTTCAATCCTATTCCCTAACATTCATTGCTATTCCCTGCAAATTCATAGGTGCTCAGACAATAATTCCCAGTTTTTAACTCCATTCTGGGCATCATGGGATTAAGAGCTTTTGTGCGTAGCACATACATTTCTTGCTGTGCTGTAAGTCCAGCACAATTTGCACCTGCTTGTACAGTTGACTGAGCTAAGAAATCTACTCCCTGTTTTCTTCCCTGGAAACCAAAGCCAACCACTTGGACATGCCAGATGAATCTAAACAAAAGTTTTGGAGTTCTGCTTTCATATGCCCCTAGAAATCCATCCTAAAAATTATTTTGCTCACTGGAAGCCTGACTGTGAACTCCTTATGGCTGTAATTCCTGCTTTCAGCCAAGCAGCATTTCTCAGTGATTTTTATTTTAATCAACGTGTGTAGATGGTAATGGCCAGTTAATTGGCAGCCAGGTTTGTATTTCAATGTTCTTATTGATATACTGATAGTATCCAAGACTACAGGATTCCTCTCCATGTTTTTCTTAAGGCAATGTAGTTTATGTACATGCTTTAAGCAATGCAGCTGCATCCAGGAAGGCATTCTAAAAATTCTGCAATTACCAAAAAATTGTTTAAAAGAAAGCTATAGCCCACATTTCTTTTACCTTATTACCAAAAATAACAGTAATGTTTGCACTTACAGCAGTGCAGCATTTTTGTAGCCTTAATTTTTAAGCTCATCCAGCTCTTACTCTTTGCCTTTGTATGTGTTGCATATTAATATTATTATTCTTGGCTCCTTTTATAGCTTCCTGAAAACTGTACAACCTACTTTAGTATTCTTTAGTCCTTAACAAGTGAGACTGGGAATTGAGGAGTAATCAGTAATGGTTATCTGCCTTTCCTATTTAAAAACAATAATGATGTTCACTCATCCTGAACAAGGCCTTTAATTAATCATTGTAGTAATGCAGACTGAAGTCCCAGTGTTACTATCACTGACGCATAACAGTAATATTAAGTCCTGCTTAAATGCTTTTATTCTGTAAAATAAATCTTTACATCAAGTCCCAATAATTTAGTAAAATTAAAATATAGCCTCATTGTTCTAGTTCTTACAGAATTTTCAGGCAGGTGTATTATTTTCAGGCAGGTATTGTTTTTATCCTGTGAGAGCTGAGAGCTACATTATTTAAAGGATATGTTTTCAGGCCGTGCATAAACATATTTATATATATATTCTCAATATATTTGCCTTATATATATATATAATTCTTATCTTTAGAGACAAATTTCTCCTTCTATATGGTTTTTCACTCAATTTTGCAACATAAATCGAAATTCCACAAAGCGTAGCTTAACCTCCAGGTTTGTTTGTTGGTTTAAGACTTCCCTGATTTAATGGGCATGGGAAGAGCCCAACTTTGTGCATTACCTCACACACTGGTACCCTGATTGACTGAAATACAATCTTCACCTTCTATTTAGATACATTCCTCTTCTACTACTAGTTAATAGCCTAATTAGATTAAAAGCTACCCAGTGCATCTTTTTCCATGTGAATAATTCAAATGAAACAACTAATTAAGTTCTTCAGGGAAGCACACAGCTATTTATGCTGCTACCTTGGAGTTCCTGTCACACTGGCCACGCACACATCTCCTTGTTCTGTCACATCTCAGAGCATCTCCCCAGGTCGGGAACGCTGCACAAGGAAGTGCTGTGCAGCTGGATTCTCTGGAGAGCAGGAATCAGTTGTGCAGGGACTTAAACTCCGGTTCCTAACAAAGAAAGAAAACAAAACCAAAAGGAAAGGCATTTCTGTGGCAGCCTGAAATGTAAAGGGCCACATATCATATACACTGTGCCCTATACAGTGTCATACTCTGAAGGCAATGAATTAAACAGTGGTATTGGGGTGTTTAACACCTCTTTAGCTGGACTCCACATAAATTTATTTTTACAGGATTTGATACTTTTTTTTCCTCAAGCCTTGCCACAGCTACTCAAGGAAACTTTGGCGAGTATCAGCTTTGCTTTCCGTCCTAGATTTTCCACAGTTGTCATGTAACATTCTGGTCCTGCCAACAGAGGAGTGAGTCAGCAAGGCACAGAGATGACAGTGTTAAAATGAAAATCAAAAATAAAAGAAAAAGAAAAGAAAAATGAAAGAGAGAGAAGGTGAATGAAAGGTTCTTAGGTTTCCGTTGGGTGACATGACATTCCAGAGCCGGGGACTGTGCTTTCCAGGCAGTTGTGGACAAATCTCTTGACCTCTGACCTTTCAGTACCAAATTAGCAATTGTGGATGCTGAGTTTTGCCTACCCAGATCATCAGGTCACAAACACAGGTATCAATTGGTGCCTGTGAGGCACCTTGGTAATGTAGAAATCAAAGCACTGAGTATTTGTCTAGCTGGGTAGAAACCTGGTATCAAGCCCTCAGCATGAAAATTGAATCTGACTTTTAATGAGGAGATTTGGATAGGTGGTCCGGTTTGAACTTAAAAACACTGAGAAACACTTTCCAAATGTATTTTTGTCCTTTTAATTAGAGCCTTTTCTCATTTTTCCAATCCCTTTCAACAACCCTCTAATATTTTTTCAGCCTTGCCTTTTGAGGGGCAGGCACAAAGTGAGGCAGATATACTGAGCAAGGGGATATCAAAGCCTGAATTTCCCCTGTCGCTTTAACCACATGAAAGCTCTCCAAATGTATTCCCTTGCTCCTCTTAGTGGTTTGTATAATGAGATCAGTGGAAGTGAACACTAACATCTCCCTGTTCCATTTGCAGCTGCTGGGAGCTGAAGGATAGCTGTGCTATGGTAATGATTCTATTTGAAAAGAGAATATTTGCTACTGCATTCTTTCTTATAGGGCTTTTTTTTTTTTTTTTTTTAATGTTCTGACCGTGTTCTCAGTTTTGGGGAGGAAAGGGAGGAAATAGAAGAGCACTAGAGAAAGGGTTGATCCCTGCCTCAAAAATTTAAAATCTGATGAGAGCGAAAGAGGACAGAACTAACTGGTGGTCTCAGAGGACAGAGAAAAATTTATGATAGGGTAAGGAGGAAGGAAAGTCTGTGGTTGCTTATCAAAGCAACTTTATCTGGAGCTCTGATGTCCAAAATAACTTGTGCCAGTCTTCAGAACTGGAACCAGCAAAGTTCTGCAAGAATCAGAGAATCCCAGAATGGCTTGGGTTGGAAGGGACCTTAAAGTTCATCCAGTTCCAGCCCCTGCCATGGGCAGGGACACCTTCCACTGTCCCAGGCTGCTCCAAGCCCCAGTGTCCAGCCTGGCTTTGGACACTGCCAGGGATCCAGGGGCAAGTCCTGTCCTTGTCTCAAATATTCCTGACATGCTCAATGCCCTCCCTACAACATCCTGTATAAAGCAGCTCTTTACATGATCGTCTTCCATACATATCAAGTGATTTAACAGTTTCAGATATGTTCCACAGATAAAGCCATGGCAGCAATAAAACAGTGCCTGAAAAGGCTCCCAAACCTGACATAAACTTGGATTTATTTGCTGCATTTTGCACACATCCTGCTGTGATGCCACTCCAGGCTGTAGAAGCTGCTGCTTGTTCACAAGTGTGGAATGCTTATGCAAGAATGCACCAGTGCTCCCAGACAAGATGCAAACAGTTTTCCTCAGAAGGGGTGTTTTATGATATGTGAATTTGTATGGAAAAGACAAAATACACAGACTTTCCCTTTGATAAGTTCCAGCTGAGAAGCAATACAGTTATTTTTATTTTTATACAGATTTTCTTCTCCAGACAGAGTAGCCACGGGGCGTGTCCCTTCAACAGATTATTTTCTCTAATAATACCCAATTTTGAGAGGCTTACTCCCACTCCTGGGCAGTGCAGTTGTTAGTTGCTCTTCAGGGATCACTATGGCTTAATCTTAGTTCTGAAGGAGAGTATCATTAGAGCTCTTTGAATAATTTATTTTTTGATTCAGGTACTGAACCAGGCAATAAAAACTAAGAAAAATTATGCAGATCAAATTAAAACTAAAACTTGCCACTTTTTCCTCATCAATTGTAGAACTTCAGGGGTTTAATTGATTTTGATTTGCAACGAGAAATGGCCCCATTTTGTTTCAGGGATGTCTTTGAAAAGCAAAGGAAAATAGAGAGGTAAAATTTTTAAACTGTGGGTAGATGAAATATTGGTTGGATTTTATTGTTGGCTCAAAAGTTAGTCTAAGGCAGAGTAAGGGAAGAGATTGAATCTGAATCATCATCTTTAGGGAATTGTCAGCTTTGTTGATTTTGTCTCTGCTTTGCTAATTAATTATTTTATCTCTGAACACAATCTTGCTGAAGTCTACATGTAGCTGGCACTGACTGAATTCAGAGCAAAAATCCAGAATAAAACTACAAAAGGTCTTGTAGGAAGGCTGTAAGGAAGATTTACGCTGACCAGGCAAATGCATGAGCAGGAAGCAGGTACTAACAGCTGAGCTTTGCCATCCAAATACAAATTAATGTCAAATAATCAAGAGATCTCTCTCGTTTGTGAGTCTCAGTGAGTTAACTGCTCAGAACCGGACTGGCATCAGCTCACAACCTACTGAGAGTGATGCTGGAATATCATCTTGTAGCATTCCATGACTATCTTTTCCTCAGAAATCTCTCAGCAGCACTTCAGTCTTCTAAATCAGAGAAATCCAACATTTAGGAACATTGTTAATTCTTGTTCTCTAATTA
The DNA here is from genome assembly GCA_013397865.1 of Struthidea cinerea. Lineage (NCBI taxonomy): Eukaryota > Metazoa > Chordata > Aves > Passeriformes > Corcoracidae > Struthidea > Struthidea cinerea. The sequence continues at coordinate 180,314 of VZTI01000925.1, read as the reverse complement.
CAGCATGAGCTAAGTGACATATGGGTGCTTAACACACGAGAACAGCTTGTGGGCAAAGAGCTTTGAATGGGGTCTTTGAGGAAATATATGGGTTTGGGGGTGCTTGTGTTAGCTAAACCAAGATAAAGAAAACATGCATTAGAAAATACATACAGCTCTCACCTTCCACGGAATCATAGCATGGTTTGGGTTGGAAGGGACCTTAAAGCCCATCCAGTGCCACCCCTGCCATGGGCAGGGACACCTTCCACTGTCCCAGGCTGCTCCAAGCCCCAATGGCCAACCTGGCCTTGGGCACTGCCAGGGATCCAGGGGCAGCCACAGCTGCTCTGGGCACCCTGTGCCAGGGCCTGCCCACCCTCACAGGGAACAATTCCTTCCCAAGATCCCATCCAGCCCTGCCCTCTGGCACTGGGAAGCCATTCCCTGGGTCCTGGCCCTCCAGCCCTTGTCAATTGTCTCTCTCCATCTTTCCTGCAGCTCCTTCAGGCCCTGCAAGGCCACACTGAGGTCACCCCAAAGCTTCTCCTCTCCAGGCTGAGCGATCGCAGCTCTCGCAGCCTTTCCTGCCAGCAGAGCTGCTCCATCCCTCTGCTCCTGCTGCTGCCTCCTCTGGGCTCTCTGCAGCAGCTCCAGCTCCTTCCTGTGCTGGGCCCCAGCGCTGGAGGCAGCATTTTGGTCACTAAAAACTCCCAGATTTGGGCAAGGGGATGATCTGAGTTGTTTCCAGTGTTTGTTGATTAGCTGTTGGTACCTGCGAATGTGCCAGCACCTGTTAGTTCATTTGAATGTAGAATAGAAAAAACCCTTTTCCCTTGTTTTTTATGTAAATGTTTGATGCAGTATGTCATTTCACATAGTCACAATAAAAAAAGTGGATCAAACACGGAAATAGTTGCTTTGTTTGCTTGTCAGAGAACAATGCCAGTTGTCATCATTTGAAATATTATAGAGCCATTTGACATGTGTACAAAAAAGACTGTGCTTTCTTGACTTGCCTTGTATTGCATCAGCAAATAGAGTTACTTAATAGGATTACTATTGAGTTATATTGTACATTTCTATTCCAGGTACAGCCTTTGTGCATTGCCTCTCTTTGTACTTTACACATGTAACTATATTATTTAAATGAAAAATAAACCACTGAAGTGCAGGCTGCTTCATTAAAAAAAATATTTATATGGTATATCTCAAAAATATTTTGAAACTTGAACAATCATGGTAAAACAAAACTCCACATGCTAAAATTTATTTTTCATTGTTTCACAGAATCCAAGTCCCACAGATTGGTTTGACTTGGAAGGGACTTTAAAGGTCATCTCATTCCATCCTGTGCCATGGGCAGGGACACCTTCCACTACCCCAGGGTGCTCCAAGCCCTGTCCAACCTGGCCTTGGACACTGCCAGGGATGGGGCAGCCACAGCTTATATCAGTACTAAACCTGTTATTTAGGCTGTGTGGTTAAAAATATGGATCAATCAAATTCATCATTATTTCTATTGGTCTGACCCAAAGGAAGTCAGAGCAAAAATGGGGTGTTGCTCATGGGGAGGAGTGAAAACTGAAATTACTCGACAGTGAATGGGCACAGTGTGGGGGACGTTCCTCTCGGGATGCCTGATCATGGTTGTGTTTTTAAGCTGAAAGCTGGTAATAGCTACCATTTGAATTTTTGGCAAATAATTTGTTGCAGCTGTAGTTGTTCACATGCAGCATTAATTGCCAGAGCATATATGGAAAAAATTCCTGTCTTTTGCAGAGTATTTCAGCTCTTCTGCTATAAGACTTACTAACCTAAGCTATGAAAAATTTCCCAATTCGAAAGTATTTCCAACTCTCCAAGAAAACCAAAGTCCAACTGTACCTATTGGAATTCTTCACAGTGGTTAGCAGCAACCATCACTTCTGTTTACAGTATAGGATTATAAATTATATTGAAATATCATTCAGTTAGAGTCATTCTCCAACACTGCAAAGAGATGGATGGTCTCCAGGGTAAGGTTGTCATAAAAAGGAAAATCAAACCAGCTGAATAATACAATAAGTCTGTGTATCAAGCCAGCTCAACCAAGCAGTGATAAGAACTGTGGCAGGCTTTGAGGAGCTGGCTGACAGATTTCATTTGTCTGAGTTCAGATCCTGCCCCAGTGTCATATGTCATATCCTCCCACCACCCCTTTGGTGTTCTACCAGCACCCCTCCAGGTGCTGTCAGGGGATTAGAAGGATTCTGCCAGTTAAAATGCTTGAATGGATAAGTCAAGAGTACAAGTAAAGAGCCCATTTTATATCTTTTTGGGAGTTTTTATACACCACAGAATTGACACCTCTTTTGCATTTGGCTCTGGGATTGCACATCTATTAAACTTTAGGACACAAATGTGTAGTGCAGTGTTGAAATGGGACATAAATAGTATGTCATATTTTGACATAAACAGTAAAGAGAAGGGAAAATGAAGATGATTAAGCCCTTTGACAATATCAAGAGTTCTCTTTAAATCTGTGACAACTGATGCAACATCCGGAGCCACACATCAGTTATTACCGGTGTCCCTACAATTTAAACACAAAGGCCTGTCCACCTGCACAAAACAGAAGTTGCCCTGTGTTTGCTGCAGTGTTTCCTCTGTGACTTCATTTCCTCATGGATTTTGCATTCACTCCACTGAGGTAACACAGAATCCTGGAATGATTCAGCCTGGAAAAGTTTTCCAGGACCATCGAGTCCAAGCTGTGCCCAATCCCCACCTTGTCCCCAGCCCAGACCTCTGAGTGCCACCTCCAGCCCTTCCTTGGACACCTCCAGGGATGGGGACTCCAAACCTCCCTGGGCAGCCCCTGCCAAGGCCTGAGCACCCTTTCCATGGAGAAATTCCTGCTGGTGTCCAACCTGAGCCTCCCCTGGCCCAGCCTGAGGCCGTTCCCTCTCCTCCTGTCCCTGTTCCCTGGGAGCAGAGCCCGACCCCCCCGGCTGCCCCCTCCTGTCAGGGAGTTGTGCAGAGCCACAAGGTCCCCCCTGAGCCTCCTTTTCTCCCGGCTGAGCCCCTTTCCCAGCTCCCTCAGCCGCTCCTGGGGCTCCAGCCCCTTCCCAGCTCCGTTCCCTGCCCTGGACACGCTCCAGCCCCCAAGGGTCTCTCTAGAAGTGAGAGGCCAGAACTGGACACAGCCCTTGGTGACTATAAAGAGTTATACTTTACAGACCTGTCCAATGCACATTGCTCAGTTAGTTCTGAATGGGTTTTGATAAATAATTGAGATTACTAAAGCAGGTATCCAGCAACTCCTTGGTGCATAAATATCCAGCTGATGATTCACCCACCCTGCATCTGCTGTGGCTACTCTGGATGTCCTGGTTACACTGGTGCTTCCAAATCAGCACCGGGCACCTGTGCTCAGGCAGCCACACCACACCGTGCACAAACACAGCTCAAGAGCAGCTGTGCTCAGTTTTGGGAAGCAGCTCTGATGAGTTAAGCACTTCAAACAACCCTATATATATATATTTCCCACTGCTGCAGCTCAGCAGAAGCAAGGGCTGGAGCACTGTGAGCAGCAGTTGTCAACACAAGCACACAGACATGCTCCCAAAATCCACTACTCTCCATTCTGTGCCCTTCCAGGGGTGAGAACATGAGCAAATCCTCCTGTCAGGAACCTCAGGGCTTCAGGTTTTGAGCTTCCAGCTCCAGCACACACAAATTCCCATCTCATTTTACACAATTCTCTCCCCCACGTTTGCCTATACAAAAGATATGTAAAACAATAAAAACCCCAATTAAAAAAAAGAAAAAAGTAATCAAAATAGCACATTTTGTGAGTAAAATTTGGCATCACACCTTTGAAGCGAAATCTGTTATAATTTGAAAACCTAATGTAAAGCTTGCAACTGTTTCAGAACGCATTCTCCATGAGCACTGGATAGCTATAAGTTTCAATTGCACATCTTTGCTTACAGGAGAAATCTTTGGACATGATATCAACACCCTGAACAGAAATGGGAAAGGACAAACTACAGTTTAAAATCTAATGGCACTTTTATTTCAAATCAAAATTGAAGGTTTTGCATAGCGTTTGTGTTCTAGTCCAACAGGTTTCTAAAATCAAGGGAATAAATTTCAAGTCCAGCATTACTCATAAAAATATATTTCCATATATATCTCTCAGCAAATGTCACTTTATTTCTATTGAAATGACAGGAATATTCATTCCCACAGCAGTGCTAAGCTTTTTGATCATAGACAGATCTCCTGAAGGAAGTGGACAAAGGGCAAATATCCAAAAATTCCTGAGCTGCCAAGCGCAGCTGAGCTGCAGATCACAACACAGACACAGCAAGCAAATTGTAGAAGAAAAAATAATTCTAAAATTCCAGTTCACATCTAGTCAAGACATAGGCTTCTACATTTTCATTTTTTATTACTTTTAAAATCTTTACCTTTCTATCTGTGAGCAAAAATAAAAGGGTATGTGAATGAAAGTGTCTGGAGGGAAGGAAAAGAGTAACTGAAGCTGCCTTTACTCAGCAGCACTCAGCAATAAAATAGCTGCCAAGAAGCTGCTTCAGTGCACTGCAGTTACCAGTCCAGCCTGATGCCAGAGTGCCTCTGGCAATGTTGTTTTGACACACTGGTAATGGCTGCAACTTGTTAGCAAGGGTTGTATTAAATCATCTTGTCACCAATTCCAGCTTTTATCAAGTTTACTTAAACAAATCCACCACTAACATAGAAAATATATATTTTTTTTTTCCAGAGAGTAAGTCTGGCTGCAACATCTTTGAAATCTCATTTTCCTGCCGATATCTAGCACCAGACTTGTGTGTGGAAGACAGGAGAAAGGATAAGCACCTCTTTTTTTTTAATTAAAAAAAATAGAAAATGATAAAATGAAATTGTTTTTCATTCCCAAACTTTAAAAGCACTGCCTTTTAAATAATGTTGATCTTAGCTAAAATGAGAAAGAAAAGCAGCTGGTGGGTGGTGCAAGATTTAACATCAAAAAGAAGCTCTCTAGAAGAAGCAATATTTTTAAAGAGTTTACACTTGGTACTGTCAGTCATGTTTTGAAATTTGGCACCTTTGATACTTTAGGGTTGAAAAATCAAATAAAATAAAGCAATTAAGTGTAATAGTGGAGTCAGAGGATGTATATGAAGGATGACACAAAATCCACGTGGCAGCAGTGGATGGATTGATGGCATGGCACAGCTGTCAGGGTGACTCCAACCCCGGAAATACTGGAATTGCCAGACAGGAGGGGCCCTGACTTCCTAAGAGAGCACAAACTGCAGCAGGGACTCCCGAATGGACACACACCCACGTGTCCTAAAGTCTGTGAACTCTGGGAGAACAGCAAACCACAACATTTGCTTTTATCTAAGCCCTTATATTACACTAAGGTGCAACAAAAATGCCTCAAAGTGTTTCAGCACTTTCTAATTAAAATAAGTGAAAAGTATCCTGACATAAGCCTCTGCCTTCTCCTCACTAAAATAAACATAATTACAGTAATCATAGTAGATTAAATCCTGTGTCTAAAATGTTTTTTCACTCCTAAATCTAAATTTAAGCTGCTAACAAAGAACCTGATAAGAAACTAAAACTGATCACTTTTTTTTTCAACCATTGTTGACTTTCTTAAACTAAATAATGCTATTTTTGACAAATTTGGCAGAAACTGATTGTGGTTCATCTCTCAGGGATATCAGCCTCTTGGGCAGAGCAACCCCAAACTGGGATGAGTGAATGCACAGCCATATCCCAGGAAACTTTATGGATACAGAGAGCTGCTGTGTCTCCTGGCTCTGAACTCAAGGTATTTGGGTCAAGCTTGAGCTTCTCAAACTTTCAGAAAACTGGGAAAGTTAATGTAGCTCTCAGAGGAATGGGCCTTCCTGTGTTCTTCTGGGTGAATAAACACTACAATTGTTTTGAATGAGTTGTTTTGAGTCACTTGAATTAGCAGGAGCTCCCAAAGGAAATTTTCCTGCTCGTGACAAATTCAGTTGGGATTGCACAGTTTTAAAAGAGAAGATTGTGACTAGAGGATTTAGCCTGAGAGTGGTTAATTCCAGCATTGTACACCCGTGACTGGGAAGGGAGGCAGCAGGTGTTCCTATACTGAAGTATTTAAAAAAAACTGCAAAATACTTCTCCAGTAATCATGTTTCCCATCCATGAAGAGGATTTGCTGAAGCTTTACAACTCAAAATGGGGTTTTACGCTGCCCTAACTGACCTGCTTGGCCAGCCAGACCCCTCTAATCAGAACCTTAATTCTGAAGAAAACTCACCACCATTGGTCACATGTGAAGGCAACCGAATACCCAACTAAACCAGTTGGTATTTGAATTCTTCCTCTTCTCTTTCAAAAATAAAGAAGTATCTCCATAGATACAAGGGCACTGCAAAATGTCCAGGATGCCCAGAGCAGCTGTGGCTGCCCCTGGATCCCTGGCAGTGTCCAAGGCCAGGTTGGACACTGGGGCTTGGAGCAGCCTGGGACAGTGGAAGGTGTCCCTGCCCATGGCAGGGGTGGCACTGGATGAATTTTAAGGTCCCTTCCTGCCCAAACCATTTTATGATTCTGTGATGATCCTATGAAAATACTCTGCCCCCAAAACTGAGCTCCATAATTGATTTCCTTTCAAGAGCTAACTAAAATATCATCATGGATTTTCTTCAAAATCCATCAGCTGCCACATGACAGCGCAGATGGGCAAAATTCACGCCTGAGCTGGATAGTTCCGCAAGACTGACTTACAGGTCATCTTGATCACTGGAGAGTCAGTAAAATTCTTAAAGTTTCATGTCCCAGTAAAGTTACTAAACCCTTTGGATTTCTAGTAAATACACAATCCCACATTTTGACCTTATTTCTCTCCGATTTACAGCAAAGGCCACATTGCTCACCTTAAAAACTCTCCTTGCAAAGGGAAGCCAAAGCATGTAAAGTATCAGTTGGTGGGATCCCTCCACATTTAGCAGGGACACAAAGCCATTCCTCATACTTCACTTAGCTCCATCTTCAGTTGGTTCCTTAGAATTCCACATTCCTTAATCCCGCCATGGCTTGCTTCCTGCAGATAGCAGCACAGAACTTTACCTGAGCAAAGTGGGAAAAATAAAGGGAAAGCTGGTTTCAAAATCATGAGCTGAAAGGGCTTGGTTTAATGAGGAACTTATTCAAGAATTCCACATATGCGACCTACTCCATGTCTAGCTGTACTTCATTTATCTAAATTACCTTTCTTTAAGGATGAAAATGGGATTCTTTGGGAGTCTCAGCACTACAAGACGTAAAAGACAGAGCAAGTCTAAGTGTTGATTCACATACATTACAAATTCAGCTCCTTAAATCTGTATCTGTATATAGGAAATTACTTTTATTCAAATAATTATAAACAACATACAAGGAGAGAAACCTAGACTGCAAAAAGGAGTTTTTCATGGGTTAAAGCACTGTCTATTACATATATTTTTTCCCGATAAATAAAATCAAGCCCAGAATTCGCCCAAACACAATGACATATTTAACTGGATAGCCAAAATAGTCTCACAGAAAGCCACTGGGATACTCTATGTGTCCCCTTCGACTACGCAGAAAATCCATATTTTTCCAGTTTTAAAAAAGAAATGGACACTGCACATACTAACATTTTGGAAAAAGGTTTTACAAAATCTCATATTAGTATTCATGTGACACTAAAAAGTCACCAATCTGCCCTGGATAAGAGATGTCTAGAATATGATCCTTCTTCTTTTTAATAAACAAAATCTTTTTATTCATGGAAAAAGATGAAAAGATGGAATGTTTCACTTGCATTGTGAAATTTGAAGGAATGACAAGTCCCTTAATACCAGCCTATGAAATATCAGATTGCATCTAGAAATGTTTAAAGAGTTTATTAATCTTCAACAAAGAACAGAGAAAAACTCAGAAGCACTCAGTGTGTTTTGGAGCAAAAAAAATATCACTTATGAAACTTACAGCCATTAAAAAGGGAAATGGTATTTTTCCCATGAACTTCCATTGGCATTGGAGCAGTCCTCAGTTCCTTTGATCACAACAAAAAAAAAGTCGAAGTACATTAAGAGAAGTAATACTATAATATCTTATGCTAAACTCAACTTTTTTTACTTGCTAAGCACTATTTATTCTATCTGGTTGATGCTGAGAAGTTTGGAACTAGAAATGCCTCTTCTCCTGGCCTTTCCCTTTCTGCAAATAGGCTGAAAAATTTTGAAAACAGTCCAGGGAGTTTTCATTAACAAAGGGATGTCAAAGGTATGTCAGGAAAATCCCCAAGGAAAGTTTAGTAAATGTTTCTCCATTTTTAATAATAAATATTGATTATTTAACAGCAAGGCTTCCAGATGCTGAAATGGCAAAAACACTGCTGGCAGCAAATCAACACAGTTGGAACTGTCTACACTGAGTATTAGAAAATAAAGTTAAGTGCAGTAATCTTGGGAATTATTTTACTTCTCTAAGTAAAATGCCTCAGCCGACATTATTTTACTTTTAATTATTTCATGGGCACCAAATTCACTTTGTGCTGATGTTGTGCTTCAGCCAACGATTGTTTCTGAACAAACCTGAAGTTAAAATAATTAAAAAGTCATAGAGGATGGAGCCAGGTGAAGTCTGGGCTCTTCCCAGGAAACAATGGACAGGACAAAAGGAAACAGCCTCAAGCTGTGCCAGCAGAGGGTCAGGTTGGATGTCAGGAAGAATTTCTCCATGGAAAGGGTTGTTATTGAAATGCTTCTCATCAGTATTTGTTCTAAAAAGGAAGGGGAAGAAGGAAAAATTGTGACATTGGTTGGCTCTTGGTTTGTATGTATTGATTTAAAAATCCATTTAACCTTAACTTGTTCAGTGCCTTATTATGCACAAGGAACGTGACCTAACCAGTGCTGAACAACTTCTGAGAAGGAGCCTGATTGATTTCAAATCCCAGTCATTTAACTCCAAGCCAAAAAGAGCATTGGACTGCAAAGAAACAAACAGGCTTCAATCACAAGCGTTGATATGAATCTGGCCACGTGGGGGAAAGCCACCCAAGGGCACAAGAAGAATAAAGAACAACAAAGTGAACAGAGATGTGAGCAGACAGGAGCTTTCATTATGGTTATACAGTAATTGAAACAAAGGATGTTTCAACAAAACTCAAAATGTCTTTAAAACAAAACAAGGTGTGGAAACTGAATTCAAGAAATGATGTGCATCTTCACCAGTTCTCTGAGTTTTAGAGACTCCACAAACTGTTTGCAGTCTGCCCAAAGGCTGAGGACATTCTTGAATTTGACATTTTAAAAAGACAAATCTTCTGAAAAATAGATTTGAACAAGCCTCCCCATAAACAACCTTTCAATGAAAGTCATACCTCTAATCTCTGCTCAGCATTCACAGGAACTGCCTGTAACTCTGCAAATAACTTCATCCAGTGGTCAGGCGAGTGGAAGCAATTATCTATTCAGTAGTAGGTACAGCACACATCCATGTATATTCATTTTCTGATGAGGTGAGAATGGACTTTCACCTGACAAGAAGATCATTGAGAAAGACTGTAGGCTCAGTTTATTTAATCCTGAAAATATAATGGGAAGAATATAATGGCAATGGGAAAAGTAACATAACAATAATGAGAAACTCATAATATTCAAAATAATTACCGTAATATTCTTTTACCACGGGTATAGCACAGACTGGGAGTGAGGAATGCTTCAGCACATAAAAACTTGGTGTAGCGTCTCCACAGAGAGACAAGAAGTAATCATTCACAAACAAATGCTAAAAGTTATTAAGCATCAGACGGAGGCAGACAGAAACCCAGGGTGAGGAATCCCAGCATGGATCATGGTAGCAACAGGCTGGGGAAACTCAGAGTAGACACCTCTGGACATAACTTACATGAGTATTACACATGATAATGCCAATTAATGATGCTAATAATAATGCACTCAGCTGGCTAATAACAGCTTCCTCTGTGACCTGCAAACCCGACTTCTGGAAACAACCCTGCTAAAGTCCAGCTGAGTAGTTTCATACATTTTTTGTTTCTAATCTTCTGTGGTGAGAACCTGTGTCTTACCCAGTAAAACAGATTAATAAAATGTTTTCTGATTTTGAGAAAGACTTTCATTACATCTGCTTCCTTTTGATCTTTTTTTAGAGCTTAACATTAATGATGAGAATTTGGTTTCCTGTGTTTATAATAAAGCTGGAATTAGCTATATGTTCTTAATTAAAGCTTTAAGATGTATTAGACAAGGACATGAGCAGATTTAAAGGTGCTAAAGTATTCTTCGAAAAAATTTCACCATTTTGCACTTTGCTTCCAGTGTATGAACACAGAGATTTCACAGACAATGGAGCCAGAGCTGAAGACTTTACAAACAGGAGCAGCATTCCAAAAGCCCACAGAGGAACAGGAAGAATGGATCATTTCTCAATAACGGAGGTGCAGAAGAGAATGAAGTTCAGTTTCAAAATCTCCTGCTGCAGGAATCTTTTCAACCTCCCCCAGTCCACATGGCTTTTCACCCCTTCATCTGATCTCTGTTCAGCAGCAGGGGTGAGCACTGGGGTGGTGAGAATTCCATTTACTGAATTAAAAGTGCCATTATTTCACCTTTCCACCTCAAGTCATCTGATTCATGAATAGCACGGAACCATCCGGCCTTAGTTGATACTGGACACTGAGGTAATTGTCCATTTGTTTGTTAGGATTGACCAAAGCTGTGAAAACACTGTGTAACACAGGATGTAAAATGAGCAAATGAACCTGAATGTCCACTCCTTCACTGGTCTGAGTTAATTTGCAGAGGACACTGAGCTGAGGGGGCAGTGGAACCTGGACAAGCTCCAGAAGCGGCCCCTGGGAATCTCCTGAGGCTGAACAAGGCCCAGTGCTGGAGCTGCCCCTGGGCCAGGGCAGCCCCGGGATCAGCCCAGGCTGGGGCTGGGCAGAGGGAGCAGCCCCGGGAGAGGCCCCGGGGGAGCTGTGGGGCAGAGCTGGCCCTGCCCCGGCCGTGAGCGCTGGGACCCCAAAGCCCCCTGCCCTGGGCTGAGCCCCAGCGGGGGCAGCAGGGGAGGGGGGATTCTGCCCCTCTGCCCCCTCAGCTGAGACCCCACCTGCAGAGCTGCCCCAGCGCTGGGGCCCAGCACAGGAAGGAGCTGGAGCTGCTGCAGAGAGCCCAGAGGAGGCAGCAGCAGGAGCAGAGGGATGGAGCAGCTCTGCTGGAAGGAAAGGCTGCGAGAGCTGCGATTGCTCAGCCTGGAGAGGAGAAGCTTTGGGGTGACCTCAGTGTGGCCTTGCAGGGCCTGAAGGAGCTGCAGGAAAGATGGAGAGAGACAATTGACAAGGGCTGGGGGGACAGGACCCAGGGAATGGCTTCCCAGTGCCAGAGGGCAGGGCTGGGTGGGATATTGGGAAGGAATTGTTGCCTGTGAGGGTGGGCAGGCCCTGGCACAGGGTGCCCAGAGCAGCTGTGGCTGCCCCTGGATCCCTGGCAGTGCCCAAGGCCAGGCTGGCCACTGGGGCTTGGAGCAGCCTGGGACAGTGGAAGGTGTCCCTGCCCATGGCAGGGGTGGCACTGGGTGGGCTTTAAGGTCCCTTCCAATAGAAATCACTTTATGATGCTATGATTTCCTTTTTGAAATTATTCTCATTCATCATGTACTTGCCTTGATCAGTGGTTAAGCTGTCAATAAAAATTGACATTGGGTGGAGAAAAGGAAAGAAATAAATACTCCTCTAGGTAAATTATCAAGTTGTTATATAATTTCTTGTATCTTGCATTACTTTTTCATCCTCTCTCCAAAGCTGGAAGAAAATGCTCTAACACCTCATTAGCTCAGTGTTCTGAGGAATAAACTGCCTTCCTGGCCCTTAAATTTGTCAGCACCTTCTGTGTCAGAAGGCAGTAAGAAAGAGGCCATAAATATATTGCATAAATGAAAGTTTATATCTGCGAAGTATAGCTATGATCACTAAACTTATGATTATCAAGCAAAATTCAGGAAATCCTCTCCCTTGGCTTGGCTGCATGCATTTCTATTTGTCTTTGGAATAACTTGTGTGAATTCCACGTTCATTATTTGCACTTTGTTACTGTAAACAGCATTAGTGCGTCCTCCAAGGAAATGTGATAAATAACATAACATATACCTCTCTTAAATAAATGTTGGTGAACACAGCATATTGTTTTAAGCTATTAGCAACCAAAATATAATTACAAAGCTTTTTGTAACCCCTAAGAAGAAACCCCTCGGTTGCCATTACACACAATTAGGTATTTATGGGTTATTTGGGATTTATGAGCTTTAGTGCATGGAATCGGCACCCTCCATATGCTTCTTCCATATCTCTAAACTACTGTAGGTTGCCATGGTATTTATTTTTTTCCTTCACATCATCACATTTTGCACCAGATTCCAGACTTCTCACAGTGAAGTAAGGCAGCTGGTTATCCCTCTTCAGTCTTGTAGGGCAAGGGAGATGGATTTGCTTCATTGCCCAAACTGTGCTCAGTGGCAAAGCACAGGGAGCCACTGAAGATGTAAATGTGAAATATGACTTTTGAATTTTGCTATGCCAGCTCCTTTCCTTCCACATTTTCAGTCAGGCCAATTGTTTTAAACACCTTTTCATGGACTAAATTAGGGAGAAATAGTTTTGTAGAAGTAATGAGGTCACCAAAAGGGTTGAGAAAATTGTGATCCCCTACTTTTTGGTGGAGTGAACTTTATGAGATGATATACACAAAATATATTTTTAATACATATGGAAATAGCCCATAAACACGACAGATAAAGAAGGTTTGGGTTTTCCAATTTTCAGGCAAGAGGTTTCAAATTAATTTAATTTTATAAGAGGTGTCCAAAGAGGAGGTTGTCATTCAGTTGAAATATGTGTTACAAACTGGAACCCACCTTGATTTCCAGACACGTGCAAATCCTTGTTCCTGTCATTTTACTGACTTTCAAAGATAGTAGGACCTCCTTTGTCCCTGATAAGTCTGTATCTGCACAGTTCCACTGCCTCTGACAGAGCCAGCCCAGCTTTCCACCAGCACAAATGAGAGGACAAAGCAGCTCAGGGACTTTTAGGTCTGGTACAGTCAGCTGCAAATTGCCTCCACCAAATAACCATACAGTCAGTAGGGAAACGGGTCATTTTCAATTAATTTAGACATGAAAGCACTCAGTCAGACGTGCTGGTGCAGGCACAGCTCTGTTTTCAGGAGAATATAAGCTATTTCTCTTTCATGAGACAGATATCAAGAATAGTTCTGTCATGAAGACCTAAAAGACAGGAATGTACTAAAATAAGGCAATCCTTTCCAGGAAATGTATTTATGGATTCAAGCACAAAATTTATCTTCTCTTAAATCTGTGTCCAAACCTAGAAATAAGCACAAAAATTGACTTGTAATAAGGAGTAACCAAAGAAAGAGAAGTTCTCTCTTAGACTGTCACTGGAAATAGTCACACACTTCTATTTTTTTTATACTTATTTAATTGCTTTATACAAGGACAATGGGAAACTAAGCCATCATGATATCTGAAGGCTTCTGAGTTCCTATGTGTGGACTAAATTCATGAATCTTTTTCATTTTCAAGCCCTTTGCATCTTTGTGTTTTCTTTATTTTTGGTCTCTTAGATGCCATAAAACTGAAATTTCAGAGTAAATTTTCAATTAGTCTTCTAAATACAAGAGAGGAGATCTGAATTGCAAAAATTGTTAGGCAGAACTTATAAATAACACTAGACTACAGAGTTCAGAGTATAATGCTACTAAAATATACTTCTTTTGGGTTTATGGCAATCTAGAATTGTCTTCTTAGTGATTAATTAAGGGTAAAATCAATTTGCATTAGAAATGCCTGTTTGTAATTGAATATTCTCCATGAAGAAGCTCTGAATTAAAGCTACCAAAGTCCTGGTTTCATTTTCCTGCGTGCTTGGTGACCTTCTCTGGGACTGAATGTTGACAATGTATCATGGCAGAAGGTGAACACCCCTATCAAGGTGGTAAAATCCCACTTTTCCCATTGGTTTTTTATCCGAGGGGATTGACAGACTGCAAAAGCCATGTGGCACAAAATTCATTCTACAACCACTTGAAACCTGCAAAATTTATACTCTGGATCTGGACAAGAAAAAGAGAAAAAGTTGCCTTTTGTTTTATTTTAAATCAACCCCATTGGCAATGCAAGTTGCAGTGGTATATAAAGATCTGATCCCCCTCAGCCCTAATTCTATACTTCACTTAATTAAACAGCTCTGAGTTCATTTACACTGATGTGCTCCTGCTCAGTTTGACTCAGATGTGCTGCACCAAAATCCCACATTTTAGTGTGAAGTTCCAGTCTCATGGCTCGCTTTCCCAGATAGAATCCATGTTTCCTGAAGTGCCAGGGAATTTTAAATAATGCAAGAACCCGAAGCATTTGGGAATAGCAGTGAAAGTGCAGCTTAGCTTGGGTTTGCAGGCTGCTGGATGTAATGAAAAAGACTTGAGCAGTCCCCCTTGGTAAACTCTGCCTGCACAGAAAGGTTCTTTTTGTCGCTGTAATTAGTTAGGGACTTGGAGTTGTAAATAGGAACTTGTTAATACATAAAACACAGCATGATAACAAAAAAGGTAAGGAAAAATAATGCAACATTGTTTCCTTGAAAGAACATATGTAAACATTGATTTAATAAGCCTTTTCATATTTTTATTTCTTCTTTTATTGCAGTAATAACAATCAAAACACTGGCTGCTACAGCAGTCAGGCACAAAGGTGTGGGGAGAAGAAAGCTTTAAATCCAGGATGCCCCGTCCCTATGAAACTTATCCATTTCACCTTCACTGAAACAGGAAAAAAAGTGATTTCTAAATGCATCAATAATCTAAGTCCCATATTTGGGTCCTTTGTTGCCCCTGAGTCCCTTATCTTTATGGCAGGCTGTGATATTATCTGTCTCACGGCAGGACAGAAAATAAGAGGGCTGTCAGGATGACATGCACCTAAAAGCACCAGCTTACTTTAAATGAAGGACTTTCCAACAATTGAAAATATTCTCTCCTTTGGGTGTGCTGTTTGATACTGCTTGGCTGGCCAATACATTCGGATGGAGGCCAAAAGGCAGGAAAAAACCTTTCTAATGCCCTTGCTCAGGCTGAGCAGTATGGAACAGAGCTGAGCCTCTTGTTTTTGGAATTCTGTCCCAGAAGGGAATACTGAGCCGGACCCAATCACTCCCACATTCCAGTTAAAATCCACATTTATTTTGCGTTATGTATGGCTCAGTATAATAGAATCAAGTTAAACAACAAACACAAACTGTACTTGCATGGTACAAAATGTTTACAGTAATAAACTGAATAGTGATACAACCCCTCATAATCCCTTAGGTTTCAGCACATGTTAAAGATTAAGTACTGAGCAACATATTTATCTCACTATGAAATATTTATCTTCTCCCCTCCTTTAAAGGATAAATAATCTATTTTCCCTGCAGCAAAAATATTTTGCTTTGAAAGTACTTGTTTTTCTTAATGTGATTTTAATACTTAATTAAAAATTACAGGCATCTTTGAGTGGAATACATGTTAGAGCTAAAATAAAATAAGAATATAAATAAAAATACAAATAAAAATGAGTCTCACAAAAAAAATATGGAATTTTAGTTGCAATATTAAGTGGAGCCAAATTACATGGTATTTCAGGGACACTACTGAGTTAAGTCAGAAATAAACCAATGGCAGAATTTTGCTGTAGAAGTCATACAAATGTAATTAGAGTTTGAGATTTCAAAAAACATTCAGTCTTGGTCAAGCTCTTTCTTAATCCTGAAGAATTCAATGATAAACCACTCATAAGCTTTAGTGGAATAAGAATTATGTTTCCAAAACACTTACCTGGTATATAGTAATTACTTGTTCTCCCTCCCAAAAATCCTCTCCTTCCCCAAGTCTGTTCTCATCAGAGACAAATATTTTGGGCACTGTATTTGTAATGGTAGAACACTAAAATTCAAGTATTCATAGCAATATGAACTCAAGGAAAAACCAAGGTGTTGGGCAGGTTAATTTGTGCCCAGATCATTGCAGAAAATAATGCAGTACATGATGCGTTTTTCAATAATTTCTCATACTGTAAATTGTGAAAAGTTCACATGAAATCCTCTTTACCTAAAATTTGGCCTTTCTCCTGAAATGCACTGAGTTTCCAGCACTGTTTAATTCCTGCCACACACACAGAGCCCATTGATGTATATTGGAATCACTCAAGGCAGGACACGTAAATTGCGTGGTGGAATTTTAGCAACTCTAGGAAAATATGGTCAATAACTATAGGAAAACAAGAGGAGTTTATATAATTGAGACCACAGCAGAGTGAGAAGCAGGTATCATTCTACTGGTTTTTCTTTTTCTTTCATTTGAAGTATTTAGGGCTTTGGTTTTTTAAATTTCTCTGACAGCAGAGCTGTAATTATTACAGACTTGCAGTAACTAATTATGTTTTCTGATACTGAGCAAATTACTTCTGGGCAACTGTAACACACAGGTCTGGTTTTCTGACGACAGAAATGGTCTGCAGTGTTCTGTTAATCATCTCACTCATTTAAAAGCAAAAGAATGATATTTTCAGAATCTCATCTTTGCAAGATCAACTTGGCATTCACCACGCTGTGTGTGCTAAACCTTTCCAAAGTAGTTTGATAGCAAATTATGGAGAAAACCGTATTTTTAGTTCTCTTTATAAAGTAAATTTACATTTGTTGTAAGCGTAAATCATTCTCATATTTGACCAGTTTTCCTCCACTGGGTACTTAATTGTCCTGTGAAGCTTTAATTGACTTTTATCACTCAGAGGTGGTTGGCAGGTGAAAAAAATAGTGGCAATAACAAAGCCTGGAACACCAAGTACTCGGCACACTGCTCTTCAAGGGGGAAGGTACCATTTAAATGGAGACATTCCCAAAACCCAGGATCCACATTTGTGTGATTTCTGACTGTTCTGCACTGTCTGGCTGTGGGTGTAACCAGGGTGCCTGGGCACAGCGACAGTCTGTCCAGCCTGGCCTTGCAGACATGCAGGAGGTACATGGACACTTTCGGGAATGCAAATCCAGCTCTTTTAGGCAAATGATGTTCAGCACTGAAAACCCAGGAGGTATTACAAAAGTGGACTGACATAAGACAGTGCAGGGAGATGAACAGGGCACTGGGATGTAGGGAATGGCTCAGGACTGGGACTGGGAACTCACCAGCACTTGAGGAAGAAACGTGGGAGTGCCTTGCCTTGAGCGACCCCACGTCACACGAGGGTGGCACAGTGTTGGCACATGCTGCAAGTGCTGCAGTACCAGGAACACAGTAAAGACACTATTTTCACCTCTCTTCATGCTAAGATCAACAATCTAAACTTTATTTAAAGTTATGGGTTTTTTTCATTTTACAGCATGATCATCTCAAAGAGCAGAAGCATTGATACCCCAGGGATGTGTGATGCTGCTCGGTGTGCTTAATTCTACACACTCAGATGAAAAAAACACTACATGGGTTAATGGTATTAATTCAGTTTATGGCTTCCAGAATGCTGCTGCTTTATTGTCTGTTTGTGTCTTCGGAGAAAATACATAAGTAGTACAGTTAAAAAAAGTTAATCTCAATACAGTCTTCTCCAAATGCATTCCTTTGGTGCCTGTGATTTACTCTGCAATCTGCTTCTTCTCGAGGGCACTGCTGCTTCTTTTGTTTAGTTTTGTTGTGTATTACACCATTATTTTACAGAACATAAAATATCACCAAGAAAAAATTAGGCCAGTGCAAATATAATCTTTGAAATGTGTCTTGTTATTCATAATAGGGCACCTTGTGAATTTTCACCTGGGCTACACATCCATTTCACTTCAGCAGATGTTGCTGATACTCCTAGGGATATTTCAACTTTCATCGCTTTATTTTCTCACTGAGTAACCAGATGCCAGACCACAGAAACCCCAAATCCTGGTGAAATGTATGTCTACTCCAGTGATCAGAATACAAATTAGGTCTCTAATCTACCCCAGCAGGACATAATTACAGACTGAAGACTGCAGGCAAAGCCCTAACTGGTGCCTACTTTGCATTTCTTCCAAATATATAACACATTCAGAAAGAATGATTCCAAAGTCTACGCTCTGCTTGGCTCTGTTACTGAACTGCTGAGTGACTTTCTCTTTATTTTCACTGCTGGCCAATGGATTTAATGGAGAACAAGTCCAGACAAACACAACAGGTGTGATCAGAAGCACTCAAGAGGTTCACTATGAGGGAAAATTAAATAGATTGCACAACTTCCCCTTCCTAAAAGACTGGGAAAGGAATATAATGGAGATCTGAAAGTTGCTAGGGGTGCAAAGAGCAAACGGATATGTGTTCTTCCACAAAACACAGGAGCCTGGGTTTATTCAGGGGAGCCATCAGGCAGCAGGTTTAAACCAAAGGACTCATGCAGCCAACGCGTTTGCTACACAAAGGTGTGAAGATAAAAGGTTGTACGGCTTCAAAGAGGGATAACAGAAGTTCAGGGGACGGAGATTTCATATTAAGTATCAAAAACTGATATCTGTGGGCAAGATCTTGTACAAGACACCCACATTTCCTAGAAGCTGGGAAAACATGACCCTAGCTATGATGCGTTCTTCCCCTAAAATTCCAGTAGTCTCTTCTCTTGGAATGAGATGTCAGAATAAGCTAAATTTATACTTGTGTGGCCATTACATAATCAGCAAAACGTTTATCACAGAATCACAGAATGGTTTGGGTTGGGAGGGACCTTAAAGCCCATCCAGTGCCACCCCTGCCATGGGCAGGGACACCTTCCACTGTCCCAGGCTGCTCCAAGCCCCAATGGCCAACCTGGCCTTGGGCACTGCAAGGATGGGACATTCAAAACATATCTGAGCAACCTGATCACAACAGCTCAGGAAATTTCACTTTTCATGAAGCAGGGGAACTTCTGCTGGTAGTTTAAAAAAACCGACAGAAATGCAAGGGAAGGAAAGACTGGGATAAAAAAAAATCTTTTTTAATATCTGGACTGTTTTATTTCTTTTTGTTTGTGCAAAATTAGCAAGTATAATGCTTGACCAAGTTCACCTTTGATCCACATAAGCACTGATGATCTTAATTTTTTACAGGAAAAGGTACTTTGTACCTGGGGATGTCAACAGAAGGCAGAAGATATGCTTAAATAGTGCAGGGATTTTGCCACAAAGTCTGCAGCCACAGATTTCCACCCCAGGAATGCCTGAACATTGTGTGAAATCACTGCATCACTACAATTCCTGCAGTCAAGAGAGTCACAACATGCTTGACTGTTTAAGTTTCAAACTTAAGTCACACAAGATGAGAAATAAAAAGGGAAAACTACATAAAAGAGAGCAATTACTCACTTGTGTCAAAATGGGGCAAGGATAATATTTTATGCAATATCAACGAATTAAAATGAAATTTTGAATTTTAAATGAATTAAAATTAATTTTTTCCGGTTGCTTTAGCACTTGCTGATTTGTTTGAGATCTTACATGTGTGATTTAACATGTATTTTTACTTTAAAAAAATAAAATAGTGCCTGGAAAAATCTCATCCACTGTGAGCAGCGGCAACTATAAACTAAGGGTTGTATCTTTTTTTGTAACCTGGTTTTTAAAATATTTCTTGTTCATACTTAATTAAATGAACTGCTCAAACATCTGTATTACAGCGTCAGATCTATTTCAACTTCTCCTGAAGAGCTGAAGATTTATAATAATTTTCAGTCAGTTAAGGAAAGAAAGGTACCTTTTAGCTGGTGGTGATATTGAACTGGAATTTGAGCATTTTGTTTATATGTAAAATTATCCAATCTAGAAGAAAATATAAAGAGTAGATAATGTATTCTATCAAGTTGTGTGTTGGGGAATAATAGTTAAAAAACAAAATACCAGCCAAGACAACGACCATAGAGAGCCCCTGATCTATAAATAGCACTCTTAAATTATAAAAGACTACAAATGGTTTTCCCGGGCTAATACTTCATTAAATAGAAACAGTAATTCCCATGGTGTCAGCAACTAAAAAGCAAAACCACAGGGAATAAAGGAACACACAAGGTGATAGGAGAATGCAACCAAACTTTAAGTTAACTTGCCCAGAAATTTAGTACAATTTGAATGATAGTACTCTGAGTAATATCCTGAATACATTTATGTCTTTAGCATGTCACAATGCCCAAAAGCAGTGTTATTACAGTAAAGAGGCCGGCAGTTACAGGGATTTTAACAGTATTATGGAGAAAATTCCAGTATGGGAAATAGATTATCACCGAAACTTCCACCAGAAAAACTAAGCAGGCCTGTGGGAGCTCTTTAGACAAAATCATCTTTCATTCATTTTGTGAATAAAAGCAAGGAAACCTCTTCAAACCCACTGAAATAAGTTCACTAGCAAGATACTGCTAAGGTCATTGCAGAAGTAGGAAGTGTGGGTTGCTTCTAGTATCTTATACATCTAAAATAATTTTATTTTTAATTCCCATAGAACTCCAGAAAAGTTTGGACTGATGTGTTTTTCATACCCAGCTCAGGTTTTAGTTACTACATTTAACCCCAAAACACCTGAAAAAGTTTCATATTTGACTTTTAGTGCTAGAACCAAAGCACACAAAAGCGCTCCTGTGCACCTAACACGGAGGTGGGGGGAAAGAAGAACCCTTCAGCTGGAAAGAAGAGCTTCAAGCATTCTCTTTAGCAGTCTGAAGGGAAAGCTGGAGCTTTCCATAAAAAGATTAAAGAGCAGGAAAGACATTGGAGGAAGATCTTCCCTCCACTTGGACATGACAGATGATATACCGTGTGCCAGTAAAATAAATAATTTCTAGCAGGGGGAATACACTTAACAGCTGAGCAACAGAGATGTAAGTTATCCTGTCAGATCATGGGAGGGAGACAAGGAATTAAGAGTCCTGAAATAGTAACAGGGAACAGACAGAAGTAGTTAAGGATTCTACCATGTGACGCCAGTGTCAGACCCTTTGAAGACAAATGTGGCATCTCAGATGAAAGTATTATTGTTATGAATTTAATTGCCTAATAAAGGCTACAGAGATGGCAATTTATAAATTATTTAGCTCTTCTGCATTTTAACAGCTTCGGTTTTCTTAAGATATCTTCATCTTCTTAATCAATGCTGAAGCCATGAGTTACAGATCCCCACCCAAAGCTAAAGGCAGCTCCATAGGAGCAGCTTTGTTACACTGGCAAGAGACTCCAGGCTGTCACTGAGCTCAGGAGGACAAAGACGTGCCTCACATGCGTTTAGACCTGCATTTATTGGAACTCAGCTCCTGTCTGGCCTCAACGAGGCCAAACGAGTGCCTTGGACACCTTTTGGTGCAGGTCTGTCGGTATTTTGTTGGCACACATCAGCCTCCGACACTCTCCGCAGTGACCTGAAACGTGTAGTGTTAGTTGGGATGTGCTGGCCCTTAGCACAAACATCCCCATTATTAAATATTTCAGATAGGACTTGGATTTTTATGTATTTATTCTAGTTCTTTTTAATCAGAAAATACGCAGGGAAACTTTTATTCATTTTAGTTTGATATGTCAGCAGATTTTTTTTTTACTGCCTTTTAAACTTTCCTTCAACTTCCCTTTTACCCTCAAGGCTACTTTTTCTGAGTATGAGCACGTCACATTTCTCTTCTGAACAAAAATTACAATTCCTACTTTTCCTATTCTTACCCTCACAAATACAATTACTTTTAATAAAATATCTTCTTATCCTTGATATCTGATATAGCCTCAAAACAATTATAATATTCATTTAGAACATTTCTGGCCATTAGAATTAGATATATAAAATAAATTTTATTTATTGGCTTTCTTATTAACGTGGTCTCTTTCTTTAGCTGTACATATGATATATACACAATATTTTCTCAAGGCAAAACATTTTAAAAATGCACAAAACCCCTTTTATCTGTACTTTGTAAAGTCATCCCCAGGAATACAAATGGGTCTGGGCATAGAACAGCAGTTTGGGGTGTAGATTTTGACATCCAGTGAATAGAAATTTCAGAGCATGCAGGAACTAGTCCCAGGCACCTGTCCCAAAGACAGATGGGAAATTAATCACCATCAATTAAATCTATAAATGATAGTTTAGCAAAGAGAACCATTAATAATCCACATCCTTTTGTGGTTATTCAGGTCCTGACCCGGTCAGTTTTGCTGTAGGTTCAGGAAAAATTTGCTTACTCTGTGCTGATTGTTGCTGACACCAATTTTCCCAGTTTTAATTGTTGGATTATTCCATCTTCTTGCACCAAATGCTTTCAGCTCCCAGAGCTGAGGGGAGGCAGCCTTGGCTCAGGCAGGCACGGGACCGTGGCCAAAGCAGGCAGCACAGCCAGGCCTGCTCCATGCTCTCATTGCTCTCACTGTTCCATTTGCCACTAAAACGCTCCCCAAATGTTTCTTTCTGTGCAGCCTGGCAGCACCACATGTGTTTTAGGACAATACTAATGACAAACAACTGCAAAAATCCCCCAAAGCTACAATTAACACAAACGGTGAGGTTTGATTTCGTTATAGCTGTAGAACCAAAATGAGGTGTCTGTGCTTTGTTATCACTTGAGTGAAGGGCGAGGGAAAGTGATTGGGCAACACCTCAGGCTTGACATGATTCTAACTCCTAATTAAGCAAACCAATTGCAGTATGAAATGTAAGCAGACTGCTCTCAGAAATGTTCCATTCCTCCACAATGAGCACTCACACACTTGGGTGCTTTTCCCAATGAAATGAAAAAGGAACACGTTTGAAGCAAAGAACCCACCCACATGAAATGGCTTTGACCCTACCAATGGATTTACTTTTCCAAACAGTCACCTTTTGAGGATTTAGTTTTCTTTCAGGCATCTTCACTTAGAGATCCCACAGAAGTAAAAAAGTCCCACTGTATTCTTGGCCAGAAAATGATCTGTTAGATGGCTTGACAGTGCTATAAGGTGTATTTGAAAACCTTCTGGCATCAGCAATTCCCTGTTGGAATTGGAGGTGAAATGCTTCATGTCAAGAATAGTGTCACTTAGCAATTGTTCACATGAGACTTGTATTATAACCTCTTTGTGTCGTAAGAGAAAACTGGATATTCTATTAGCAGCCGGGAGAGGAGCTGATGAAAAGCCTTTTTAGGTTTCCAGAAGGAAACCAGAATCACCTGTATCTGATTTACTCTGCTGCTTCAAGGATATACCCACACAGAGGATGGAACCCAAAATTTGCCAACATTTCCCCCTCCTGTACAGTCTAACGCAGCCAGGTCGGCAGGAAACTTGAACCTCAGGCTGCTGTGGTACGACGAGTCCCTCTAAATGCACTGCTTAGGTATTTCTCAAACCTACTTCTGAATTTTCGTAATAAATTTGCATCTCAGCCCTTCAATACACACTAGGTGTGGCTAATTTTGCAGTGCACAGCTGCCCTGCTGACCAGGAGCTGTTTTCAATCCGTGTCCATCCCACATGCAATGCACTGGTTTGTGACAAAGAACTGCTTTTTTTTGTGAATGGCAACCATGACTTCAATGGAAATGTTGGTTAAATATGTGATTCTGTGCATTTAGGGTGAGCATGAAGATGGCAAAATAAAGACAGACTTATAAAATGAAATTAATAGAGTCACAGAATATCCTGAGTTTGAAGGGACCCACAGGGATCCTTGAAATCCAACCTTGGAGTGCACTGGGTGCTGGAAGAGAGGCAGGCCCTGAGGATCAGAGAGAGGGGCTCTGTCCTGGGCCCGGAGGTGACCCTGGGAGTGCATCCAGGTCACCGGGGATGGACTGAGAGAGGATTGTGTGTTTATGGACAGACTGGGCCTAGGAGAAGTGTTCATTGGAGTTTGTGGCCTTATAGGGCATTGTTTGCCTGTTACCATCATAGGTGAAATCTGTGCCATGCCCCAGGTGATTGGGGGACACTGTGGGGAACATCTTTCCTGTTTATAGGATGTGATATCCTGTTGGGTGCTGGGATTTAGGGAATTCTGACTGCACAATAAACGGCTTTGCATTTTCCATCTGATGAGCAAAGTCCTTGCCCATGCGTCCTTACTGCACAACTCCTGGCCCTGCACAGGGCTGCCCCAAGAATCACATTTATATTACCAGAAAATGACAGAATGGTGCAAAATTGAGAAGAGAATTAACTTGTGCCTCAAAAGATCCCATGCCAATACATATTAATATTTCCTTTAGAGATTCTACAGCTAGAAGTGCATGTTCAGAGATTCACACTTGTATTTTAAACACCTCTGTCATCGTGGAACTGTAGTTACATAAAAGTTGTATTTGGGTTAATCTGTAAAATACTTTTTAGAACTGAGTTAAAACACATGGAGATAGAGGAGTTTATATGAGAGATATAAAACACCTTGTTTCCAAAACCATTGAGGGAATTTAGCAATGAAGGTACCAAAAGAACAGCACTGTTACAGAGGGTAGATACAAACATCATTATTATATTGGTTCAACTCTAGATAACACAATTATTTATTCTTTTAGATTGGGAAACTGTTCTGCAAAGATCAGTTTTCCTAGGCTGATCTGATGCATGCAGCAATTCCCTCATAATAGAAATTTTTATATCCAGTAGAGGCATTTATGGCAGATGTTTAATGCAAAATTGCTGCAAAATTACCACAAGTCTTCATTTCCAACTGTTAGGAAGCAGATAACGAATTTGGCATGCCCTTTAAAAATAAGAAACTTCAGGAAATCAGGAGCAGCTCTTCTTTTCAGGCAAATTTATTATGTTGCCTTATAGATTCCTTCCCTCAAACTATTTTTTCCTTTACTGCTTCCTTCTCATGGCTCCCTCAGCTTTGTCAAAGCAATTTATTTCTTTTGTTTTCTAAAGCCTCTGCAATTTGAAAATGCATAAGAAAAGTGCTGGGAGCAGCCAGGCCACCATAAATTCCCTACTGTTGCTTTTTGTGAGCCCATCACCAGCACAGATCCTGTCATTGATCTGCATGTGCTGGAGCTCCACAGAAATCAATGGAGACTGCTACAAGAAAAAAGGAATCAAAGGCAGGAAACTGTCTCCTAATGAACAGCCCTGAAGTCTGTCACAGCTCCCATTAGCAATCCCGACTCTGCAGAGAGTTCCCCGCACACAGCCCGGTGCCAGCCAGGATTAATTTGGGAATATGGGCATTTCAGCACTCAACACTGTGCTGGTTTTTTTCCACAGTTCTCCTCCCAGAAGATGAAACATAGGTTTGTTATTTTGCTCTCCTTTCCCAAACATACTCTAAGATTCCCTAGGCACAGGATGACTTCCTCAGTCTTGGTCATCGTTGGCATTCCTGGCTGAGCTCAGGGAGTAACATCCTCGGGATATCCATCATGTGGAAGAGCGTTATCAGTAACGAGAAGGATAATTTAGGAAACCTGTTCTGAACAGAACACAGTGGAAAAACAACTCTAAACTGCACTTTCAGATTTACCTGGGATGGTGGAAGGCATCCCTGTCCATGGCAGGGGCGGTAACGAGATGAGGTCCTTTTGATCCAAACCCTGCTATAACTCTACAATTTAAATTATCATTTGCATTAGGATTTACATCCCACTAGTTCTGACCAGTCACAATTCTTAGGGGAAGCCTAGACCTTAGCAGAAATTTGATTCAACGTTTTAGAAACTCCTGCTTGATTTTTGCAAGTCCATTACACGAACCAAAGGCATAAGTAGCCAAAAGGAAATTTTCCAAATTCCCAGGGAGGGAGAATAAGCCCATTAATTTCATTACCACTTCATCTTACTCCACACACTGCCTTGCCTGTAATTAATTTAAAAATAATTTAAACAAGATATAATGATCTGAGTTATATCTAGTGATCTAAAGGATCATGGAACAGAGTTTCACTGGTTGCCTAACCCTGTGTTACTGATATGAAATCTGCCAGTGCCACAGGATAAAACTAGACACACGAAATAAATCCAAACGGTTTTAAAGCTATAATTTGTTCCTCTTAATATATTAAAGAATGCTTCAAAAATAAGAATTCTACATAGAATCTACAATAAGCAACTTTTAAATTTTTAACAGATTATTTAAATTCTTCAAATTGAAAAAAGAGTTTTTCCTAAGCATAAAACCACACTCTAGGCTATGACAACACTGTGAAATATGAGAAGGCAACATGAAATTTGATGGTAGCAGTGATTCCTGGTAGAAAACAGTAAATTCTCCTTGAACAAAGAAAGCCTGGATTTACACCAGAACAACAAAATCTGATCAGATATTTGTAGAGACATCCAGGAGGAACACTTATAAGACAGTGATGCAGGAAAAGCATGGCCACTTGCTAATCCCACAAGATATGTTCAGCGAATGTGAAGTATTATTTATGCATTTTCATAATGTTTGCATTTGTGCAGAGGCCCTGAATGGAATCTTGGGAAAAACTGAAGGCAACTGGAATTTAGTACTGACTTGGAAAAAAAACAAAACAAAACAGGAATCCATTCTATGTCTAAAACCAACAACATAAAAATATTACTCTGTTTCTACTTGTATGTTTATTTTTTATTACTCTCATTGAACTTTTCTGCAAAAGAAATGCTACAATAATCTCTTCCAAATGATGAACTTTGAGAATTAGAGAACTCAGAGTGTCTGAAGTGGCACTGACCTTCCATCTGCTTCCAAAAGGACACATCCACTCTGGAGCTGCCACCCCTTTCACCATGCCTGAGGTTACAGGGCAGGAATAGCCACTTGTGCAAATAATAGATAATGCTGGGGATTTCAGTGTGATAATGATTCTTCTGAAGCATATTGTTCAAAAGAATTAAATGTTCAGAGTAATCAGACACTCTAAATTGGAACTCGGATTCTTAGCAGTTTCCTACACTAATTTTGCAATTCTTTGGGTTTGACATGTGCAAGGTAAAATTTAAAAAAAAAAATCATATCTAAAATGCAAAGATTTCCTGGAAATAAGGCATTATGCAGATGAGAGCTTTGCTCTATATTTTCACATTCTGTGTAAGTTGGAGAAATGGATAGCTGGTATCAAGTGACAGAAAAAGTCTTAAGGAAATCTGTACATCCTTTATGCAATGAAGCATGAAGTAATTGCATTGAAAATATAGTCTCTGATCCTGCAGACCTTCCATTTCCCCAGAACAACTTCCAAATAATTTGCTTTCACCTGAGTGAAAACCAGAGGAGCTTGGAAATGAAAGTTCACCCAGCCAGTTTAAGAACTGGATTTCATGAGAACTGCTCACCCCAGATTATCCAGTTCCACTTCTGGTTTGTGGTGAAAATAGAAAATTGGCATTGATCAAATACCATAATTTGATAATCTGCATAAAAACGTTTTAGGTATAAAATGTGCCCAGAAGTATCTGTGATCATGGGACATCAAAATCCTTTAATCCAAAGGCATCTCATCAGGCAGATGTAAAGAAACTTTGTCTCCATCAATGTGATTCCTACTGTCTGTCACTTGAACTTCTCCATCGGATCCTTCCAGCAGTACTTGAGCTTTAATTGTGGATCCGGGCTGTGAGACTGCTCCAGGAATTTCCAATGGACATTGCCGTGTAATTGCCATGCTGGTTGCTAAAGATAATAATCCCATTTTACCACTCCTATATCATTAATTCCATGCAGAGGCCAAACCAACTGAAGGAGGGGGTGAGAGAGTGTCAGAGGAAAAACAAACACGAGTTTTTTGCTGCTCCTCAGTGGTGCAGGCAGATGGATGTCACACTGCCTTCAGAATTCCAAAGAATCTCAGCTGTCAGCAGGAATATGGGATTTTTGTTTAAGTCTTGTCTTTCTCCTCGCACAGCATGTTCAATTTAAAGTGAGTTTAAATTATAGCTAGTGTTGTAGTGGAAGAGCAAGAAGGAAAATCCCCGCTACAGACCAGTAATGGGCTGTGAATTCATTCACACGGGAGAGAAGTCAAACCCCACTTGTTTCTCTCATGGTGCTGCCACTGCCTGGAAGAGCAGGCACAGGGATTCTACTCCATGGAATAACAGTTAAATACACCTCTGCTGATCCTGCCAAAGAGCAAGTGCACTCAGCAAGAGCTGAGTTAGAAGTTCTAAATGGCAATTATATTGTTCCCAGGGAGCAAACACATCATCATCCTCTGGCTGTGCTGTCTCTGGCTTTCTTTCCAAGTTTTGCTTTCTGCCAGGCTGATGTGAGTACAGCTACACAGCAGCGAGAGCAGTCACTTAGCAACTTCACTGTACCCACTTGGGAGAGGAGCGTTTCCAGGGAAAAGTTGCTTATTGATCCAAAAGAACTCGCTGTGACTCTGCTGTGCACGCAGACAAGGGCGAGTTTGGCAGCGTGATTTATACAGATGATTGATAGAAATGCCTGGAATGGATGTGAACGTGTCACTTAAACCCTCCAAAAATAGAGTCATTAAAAATGAAAACCAAACATTTTTGACACTTCTTCAGCATTTAAATAAGTTTATAAGAGATGAAGTACTCAAGGGACTGGAAATTTTGAGGAATGGCACATTTCTCATCGTAGAATCACAGAATGGTTTCTATTGGAAGGGACCTTAAAGCCCATCCAGTGCCACCCCTGCCATGGGCAGGGACACCTTCCACTGTCCCAGGCTGCTCCAAGCCCCAATGGCCAACCTGGCCTTGGGCACTGCCAGGGATCCAGGGGCAGCCACAGCTGCTCTGGGCACCCTGTGCCAGGGCCTGCCCACCCTCCCAGGGAACAATTCCTTCTGTATCTGTAACCTAAATTTCCATCTTTCAGTCTGAAGCCATTCCCCCTTGTCCTGTCACTCTGTGTCTGATGAAAAATCCCTCTCTGGTTTCCCTGCAGCCCCTGGAAGGTGCTGTGAGCTCTCCACACAACCTTCTCCTCTCCAGGCTGAGCAGCCCCAGCTCTCCCAGCCTGGCTCCACAGGGGAGGGGCTCCAGTCCCCCCAGCACCTCCGTGGCCTCCTCTGGGCTCTCTGCAGCAGCTCCAGCTCCTTCCTGTGCTGGGCCCAGGGCTGGGGGCAGCTCTGCAGGTGGGGTCTCACCTGAGGGGGCAGAGGGGCAGAATCACCTCTGTCGATGTGCTGCTCACACTGACTTCAATGCCCTACCCAAGGGGCTATGTGAAAACTAAGGGAATAGGCTAAACAATTAAGAAACTTGCTTAGAAGAAAAATAAAATACTTATCCCATAACCTTAGCTGCTTCATTTAAATTCTTCCTGAGCATCAAGATCAAGCAACAGGACAAGATCAACGGGCAGAGCCTGAGCCCAGGGAGCTCCCCCTGCACAGGAGGCAGAGCTGCTGCCCTGGGCAGTGCCCAGCCCTGCACAGATTGTCCAGAGAGGCTGTGCAGGCTCCTCCCTGGGGATATTGCAGAGCCCCATGGACACACTGCTGTGCCCTGGGCTCTGGGATGGCCCTGCTGGAGCAGGGAGGTGGCACCAGAGGAGCCCCTGGGGGCCCCTCCAGCCTCACCCAGCCTGGGGGTCTGGGTCATTTGTCTGATCTACCTACAGGGCACAACGACATGCAGAGGAGAAAGCCCCAAAATAAAGCTGAGAAAAAATATCTTTCAATCCTCTGTGAGCAGCTGCTGCTGGGGAAGCTGAACAAACCAGTGTGATCCACTCCCAACCTTGCTTGTGTAAAGCTGTGGTAGAATTGCAGTTGCAGCAGGGCTTTAGATGAATCAGGATCTCAGGGAAAGAAGATTCATGTGAGAAAACCCCAAAAGAGCTCTGTCCATGCTGTGCTTACTTAGCTTTCCCCATTATCTCTATGGAATACAAGCACCCTCCTTGCCTCTGCACATGTTCAATTTTATATATTCACCTCTCCACGGGTATTTTATTGTATAAAATCACATAACATTATGTATCACATAAAATAAATAAAAAGCAAACCACCGTGACTGAAGTCTGACAAACAGAAGTGACTGCTTTAACAGCACCATGCTTTTGCACCCTGTGGTATTTCTATTTGCATATTAATGAAGTTGAAGGTCAGATGCCACTAATTACAACCTATTCACTCTGTCCAACATCCCACCAACGAATACTCAGGAGTGGACCTCTTAATGCCATTATGCAAATGATACTTAAGTACAGAAATAAATTCAAAATAGTGGCATCTAAAGCAGCATACTAGCAGGAGGTAAATTAATAAATATATTCAAGAAATTGAAATTAAAATTTATTATTCAACATGAGATTAATCATTACTGAATGATATGTAAAAAAATAATTATTTCTGTCTCCCTGGTGTAACAGAATAAAACATCCAGTAACTTGGCAGGATGCAACATTCCGGCATGGGTCTGACAGAGAACATGTTGAAGTAAATATTAAAGGATTACCTTGATCAGTAGAAAAGTGAAGAACTGATTTTAAGTTGTTTGAAAATATATTAACGGAAAAAAACTCCAAGAAACCACCCAAAAGAAACCCCCCAAAAAAACCAAAACCCCACAACATCTCATAGTATAGCAGCTTGGTACTGGAGACAATATATAATATGCTTTCTATAAATAATTGCTAATGTAAATAATAAGTAAATAGTTATTTACCACTAAAAATTAGGTAATCCTCACATGTAACTCCTTGGCATAAAAAAAGTGATTATTATTTCATTGGTGTAGAGTGTGAAAATAAATTGACCATTTTTTCTAACATCCCTTTTTCTATAAAAAATGAGAGTGTAGACAACTGCACAACTTGAAAGAGAAGATCCCATATGAAAAACATCCCTGGAAACAAGCACTGAATTCAGACAATCCAGCATTTCCAGCACTTGCTGAAAAGGAGAAAGGAGGGAATAGGATTCTTTTGTCTCCTGTGTGTCAAATACGAGACTTGCAAAGACAAAGCTGTGTGTGAAGGAACCCCTGAAGTCATGGGCGAGGTTTTCACTGTGGAGAATGTGACGGAGGTGCAAGGAAAGCCACAGGTCAGCATTTGTAAGGCAACAGAACAGATTTAACCTGTGGCAAAACCCCAGAAGGAATTCTGGCAATGAGCAGGACAGAGGGATAGGGAAGGGTGGAGGGTGCCTGTGCTGCTGATTTCAGTCACGCAGGAAGAGAGAAATTATTTACAGCTTAGAACTGGCAAAAACCAGAGAAGCATAACAGAGACTGAGAGATCATGGAGGAGAAAACAGTGGTACTGCAAAGTGGAGACTGGGCAAAGCACTCAGGGAAGAGCTTGAAGGCAGCCGAGGGAAAGAAACAGATTGCCAGGGAAAAAGCAAGTGTGATGTCATAGAGCAGTGCAAAGAGTCAGGCCACGAAACAAAAGGATGAGCACTTGTTCTGCTACAGATCAGTCTGGCCTTAGTCCTTTGCCCCCATGTAAAATATAAAAGAAGAGCAAAGCAAATAAAAGATTATATAAATGACAGCTCCTCCCTAAAAACAACTGTCAGTCAGACCAGCAGAAGCATCCACTCTGTTTTCATAAATTAAAGCTCCATTGTGGAAGAACTTTACCTGCTCTGAAAACTTCAGGCTTTAAAAATTTTATCTCCTCTTCCAATGTCCTTCATATGAAATTTTTATTAATTTTCTTGCACCAAGACTTTCTTCTTTGGTTGCTTGTAAATAAATGCTCAGATATAAAATGATAAAATTTCTCTGCAGAACAGAAATCAAGTGCCATGACAAGAGACCTGTGGACTGAAGGGTAGGAGGGGGAATATCACCACAGCTGGAATTCACAATGCATCAGAGTGTTTTTAACATTAGTGTGAAAACAAGGGGAAGGCAAGTGCTACAGGAAAAGCCTGGGACAATACAAGAATGCTCTCAGCATCGTGATATGTGTTAAAAAGATCATCAGCATTTCTTGGGGATAAATTTCTCTCAGAGTAGAAGTCTGTCAGAGCAGTATCCAAAATGGGGAAGAGCACACAGCGCTATGGAAATCTTTGTTTATAAAGGTAGGAAACTAAGGAAATTCTTTTAGAGTATCCTGCAGAGGATGGTGGAATAATAAATCACCATCTCAGGATCCTGAATTCTGTAATATTTACCCAAGAGTCTTACACCTATTTCTCAAAAATACTTTATCAATAAGGAAAAAAAAAAAAACCAAACCCAAAAGAACCCCACTCTAAGATTTCTCCTTAGTCTATGAACTCAGCAATTTAGCCAATAATTTCTTTGTCCATTTCCTACTTGATACTTCAGTCTTACACCTATTTTATCTTTTTATCAGTTCCTTTGGATGAAGGACTCAGCAAAAGTCCTCAGGAATTAACTACAGTTTGTACTCTCCTTCCCTTCTTTTTTTGCCTTTCTGTAGTATGTAAACCCTTTAAAGTTAATGAAATTATTCTTACTTTGGTTTTGTCTTTCATTTTATTCAGTGCAAGACAACTGGACAGGCACATGTAATGTAATTCCTTTTATAACAATCAAGGGAAAGAAGTGAAAAATTTATTTCCACAGGTTTTGTTTTCGTAAGGCTGTTGTATTAAACCCACTTCAATAGCTGTTATTTCGTTATCAGATTAGCAGAATAAAGAAGAAAAAGTGTTTAATTAACAAATATGAATCAACATTTTAGGACTGATAATTTAGAGGCTTTAAAATAATGAGCAAAAATAAAAGCACGAAGTCATGAAAGATAAGACTTAGCAGTATGTTTTTAATAAAAAGAGTTTTCTGTTTTCCGTCTAATTCCATCTGGCTTCAATCTTAGAGCCTTTCACTGCAGCAATACATTAGATTGCATATCATGGCTATAAAAATCTGTCAGAGGAAAGATTTCCCCTCATGGTGTAAGAGAACTGAATAATCAAACACTCCTCCCATTATATCTACAGTAATAATTTCAACATTTGTACTTCTATTGCAAATTCCTGTCTGTCATTTAATAGGCATAAGACAAATCTTGCAAGGAGCTGAGCAAGAGCTCATTTCCAGAATCCTTTAGCAGCACGTTTTACCTGCACACAGACCATTGCAGCTCTTTGGTGTGGTTTACCCACAGCAGTGATGCTCGAGCTGCTCTGAAAGCTCCCCTGCAGCACACAGGTTGGTTTGTGCTGAGATGAACAACAATCCAATGTTAACAGGGTTTGTCTTGTCTGGCAGAACAGATTAACATTAACAAAAGTCACCTCTGTTACAGAAGGTCTGGGAGTCTCTCAAACCTTTCATATGGACTTCAGAATGATGTGCTGACTGCCTTCAGCTGCTTTCCCCATATTTTTGCATGATTTTCCCATAATCATCAGGCTGCTTCTTCTCTGAAACCCTCAGGAAGGAAAATCTTGCCAATATTTGTAGGTATTCATGTGGCATATTAAGAATGGTCATAAGCACTTACTTAAAGATTAATTTTATATTTTTTTAATGACTTCTGGAGTTCTAGTGGCTGAACATAGCCAAAACATCTCTAATTCATATGTTGAGACAGAGAAATCCTTTGATGGCATCTCAGTCCCTGAAGGGAGCCTACAAGAGAGGTGGAGAGAGACAATTGACAAGGGCTGGAGGGCCAGGACCCAGGGAATGGCTTCCCAGTGCCAGAGGGCAGGGCTGGATGGGATCTTGGGAAGGAATTGTTCCCTGGGAGGGTGGGCAGGCCCTGGCACAGGGTGCCCAGAGCAGCTGTGGCTGCCCCTGGATCCCTGGCAGTGTCCAAGGCCAGGTTGGCCATTGGGGCTTGGAGCAGCCTGGGACAGTGGAAGGTGTCCCTGCCCATGGCCGGGGTGGCACTGGGTGGGCTTTGAGGTCCCTCTCAACCCAGACCATTCCGTGATTCCATGAAAACACAGCAGGTCTCTCCCAGCTGGAGAGCCAAGGCAGACCTGACTGTATTTGTACGTTTGGAACTACAAATATCCTGTCCTAACCCAAACCTGATGAGCACAGAGCTGTTCAAGAGTTACAGCCCCAAACACGTCACCTGCTTCATGTCTCATTTCCTTTTCTTTGCCAGCCAAGTACCTCCACTTTACCATGTTCACCCTTACTAAATCAATCAATCAATCAATCAATCAATCAGTCAATGCTACTGTCTTGCTGGTGCCTCAGTGGAGCTCACCCACCCACACAGTTGAGGAGTTCCTCAATAACTCCCCTTGCAAGCAGGCAGGTTTTAGTGCAGGTTTTTTCCTGCTTGTTTAATAATTCATTCCCACTGTATACAAACTAGAAAGATAAAACTGTTTAGCAGGAAATAGGAAGTAGCTGGGACCTTGAAGTGTGAGCGTGCTGGTGTTAGAGCATGAAGCTGCTGTGCTGAGCCCTAACGAATACCCAAGGCAATAAATAACTTAATCCATAACAAGAAAGCACTAGAATATTCGCTTTACAGAACTAATCCACTGACATGCAATTCATTAATTATCTCCATTTGATCTTTTCAGACACCGTAATTGACTGCAGACGGAATGTCACAGTGAGGCACACAGGAAGGGCAGAAGTTACACTCGAGGGCTGGTTATGCCAGCCCCACTGGCTGCTGACAACACCAACCACAGAACCACTGAGGCTGGAAAACCCCTCCAGAGTCCAGCCTTTGAGCCATCGCCACCTTGTTCACTAGCCCAGAGCCCTGAGTGCCACGTCCATTTCCTTGGACAGCTCCAGGGATGGGGACTCCAACATCTCCCTGGGCAGCCCCTGCCAAGGCCTGAGCACCCTTTCCACTGTTAATGCTAAGAGCACACAGGCACAAACACAATCTCTGTTTTTCTCAGTAATACCGACAACTCACACTATTATTTCAAATCACAGTTGAAGTAATTCAGAATAAATTTCTATGCATCAGCTGGAAGCAGTCTAAGCAGAGTGATTTCAGAAAGCTTAGTAAGGACTTTTATTTTGTGGTAATAACAGAAATGTAGGCCTTGGAGGCTTAGCACCAAAAGAAGGAAGGAAGAAAGAATTTCCTGGTGTATAGCAGGATAATTTATAGCAACTTCATGATGGCCTCAGTGAGTAACACTTTGCAAAGTTCTCATGGTGTGAAAATATCAAAGATATTGATTACATGAGGTGAAAAGCACTAAAGGACCAAGCTCCCTTGAGGAGCATACAAAGAATACTGCAACTACCTGTCACTGAAACAGTTGTGTTACTATTTCCCTGCGCCTTTGAAATTGAAATTATTTACATAACATTTAATATTGCCACTTTTATAACAGGGCTAACAAGCAGCTCACAGGCCTTACAACATTATCCAACAATGCCAGCTGTAAATTAACACTAAAAGCTGTGGCACAGCTAAAAAGGAACCTTTTCATTTAACTTGGAAGTTAAAAGTCCATTTGACTTTACAGATTCTAATTGAAGACTCTGTTCTCAGGTGGATACAAGGTACAAAATTATTTTAAAAGGTGATGATAGGTACTAAACACAAGCAGGTGCACTGGAATAAGAGAGGCAAGACAGAGAATTTTTTTTTTTACCTTTGCTAGGTAATTTACATTAAGGTTTTTCTTAATTTCTTTTCTTTCCTTTTTTTTTTAATGGCATGATTATACATCTTTAGTACTAATGTAGAAGTCACTTAGTCCAGTTGTTAAATAGAACCCCCCCCGAGCTGTTACAGAGGGTCAGAGGAAGCTGCAGAGCACGTTATAGACAAGCTTCTCTGTATTAAATTGCCACACTGAGATGAGAGGTTACCTCACTATCAAAATCAGGACTTGCTTAACCAAGATAATCAGCCAGGGTAGTTAGGTAAGACTCGTCACTAAATCTGTTTTGTAGCTTGTGATAGTGCTGCAATAAGTGGTACTCACAATCATTAGAGAATATATTTCTATTTTCATGCAAAAGGTCAAAGGCCACACTGAAAATTTTGCTGTTTGAAACCTTACGCAACTCTGACATCCCAGTTCATGCCCAGGATTACACTTGTCTTTTTTAGATATCAACTGATAAAAGATAAAATCACTTCTTTCTCACTCAAATGAGCAACTCAAGAACAAGGGAACAGATAAATATATTTCTTAACATAGTTTAGCCTAATTATAATGAGGTACAAGAGATCACAAAATCACGGAATGGTTTCGGCTGGAAGGGACCTTAAAGCTCATCTCATTCCAGTCCCTCCCTTGTGCAGGGCCACCTTCCACTGTCCCAGCTGGTGGCTCAAATCCTGTTAAATGCTATGAAATTTTATCTCATCTATCAGAGCAAGAAATTTCTTGCAGCAGAAGGTCCTAATCAGATTTTTATTCCAATATTTAAATCACTGCCCTTTGCTTTTGAAGTAGCGCAGACAAGTGCAGGGGGTTCCACATCAACTTGCTTTTCACTAATTGCTGAGGTTGGTTGTGTTGCTTTAAGCCTAATTAACTGCACTGACAGAAGTCCACAGAGGCTCCACACTCACAAAAGGCACTGAGGACGAGGTGAGCACAGAGTTCTCGATATCCTGAGGAGCCACTGCTGAAACAGATGTTCTCGCTACTCATCTTGAAATTTATAAATTGAAGAAAAAAGTGGCATTTCTTGTTTCCTCAGCAGGAGAATACTCAGTGTGAATATTCTGAGAGCCACAGCACAGGGAACAGTGATTTTTTTTTTTTTTAATGTGAAGAAATTAGATGGCCCCATCATCTGAATAGAAGATATATAAAATAATATTTATGTGAGTGAAAACTAAAAGTTTTATTTAAGCCCAGAAGCCGGGCACTCTTCTTGTGCTCTGAAGGTGAAATGCTTCTGTGTTATGTAATAAGCCTTCATAGAACCAAAAAGAAAATGTATTTGAAACAAAAAAAATTACTTTATATTGCATGCTACTGTATAGGGGAATAAGGGGAAATCCAATCTCAAGACAATTTTCTGAAACCAGAAAGAAAACAATGGAATTGCTAAGAAAGCAATCAGACACTTTTTTTATGCTACCTGTCTTGATTTTTTAAAAGCAATAGCTCTATCTCCCAAGACACAATTTAATACCGAATAAAATTTATTTTTTCCTGAGTTCAAAGAACTTAAATTGTTTCTCACAGAATGTGAAACAAAACAAAAAACCCAAACAAACAAACAACAAAATAAAAACGTCATTTACTTTTAAGATATGCAAGGAAGAAAAAACCCACATGTGTTGAAATTGTAAAATCTATTTTCTCGTTTCTCCATACACAAAATAGATGGTGATAATCCCTCTCTGGAATCTGCACCCATAACTATTCATATGGTGTTTTAGTAACCTTCGGTCTGCCGGAAATCACAGCAATACTGGGTTTTGATTTGGTTTTGCATCTTCCTTGGAAGATAACCATTAATCATGGAATCGTGGAGTAACATGAGCTGGAAGGGACACAGAAGGACCATCCCAGTCCAGCTCCTGTCCCTGTACCGGTGTAAACTACCAGTGGCTGACATTTCTGGAGAAGAATATTCAATTAACAAATTACAGAGGCCTGAATTCTATTTGCATCAATGGCCTTGAGAAAACAATGACCCACAATCAGGTCATTCAAAATTTTAGTTTCCAAATTTTAGTTTCTAAAGAATCATTAAAAATACTGTTGAATTTTCCTTTCATTTCCACAGAACACATTTTGTCTTTTGAGCCTTAATTGCTTTTGCAATAGCACACATTATTAACTGAAACACTAAACGAGCTGGAAGCAGTGTTAGGTGTTTATTGCTGAGAGACGTTTTCATTAGCAGACTGAAAGTAATGCACCTTTTCACTTTAGGGAGATGACACACACAGAAATGTAAGAATTAACCCCCCACCAAATTTTAAAATTGTTCTTAAAGTGAATAAAATTTTCCTTTCTGACACTCTAGTTCATCTGAATAGATTATTAACTGCTAAATATGTATTTCTCTACTCAAACACAAAATTTGGCATGATGGATATTTTTCAAAATGTTTTAATTACAAGATTGAATTTTTAAATGCTTTGTGCCATGCTCTTGGTGATGTCTCTTCATGAGGCCATCAGATTCCCAGCTTTTGGTGTCTGCTCATTTTGATTCTCAACACAATATTTCTTCCCTGAAAACTAAAGATTCCCAACCATTTCCTCTCTTTTGCGTGTCCCATTCAGTTGCTCCCAGTCCATTGTTCATGAAGTAAAAACCAGAAATGCAGATGTTGTAGCTCTGCTGCAAGGAGAGATACAATTCTATAGACACATGCAGGGAAAGATGAATTTTGGGATAATTTGATGTGGGTGTTTGGTGGATTGCTGCCCGGTACAGACTGCAGATTATCATTTGCTTTCACACACAAGAGCACTGACCCAGCTGTGCTCCCAAAAACCATTTCAGGACGAAAAGAGCTCCACCCCTGACTCAGTAAAGTTCTAACAACAAATTAATATGAAAACATGAGCAGCCACAATTATTAAATTAGCATGTGTGAGGAGTACAACAGCCCTCCTAAGTGACGGAGTCACTACATTTAATCACTACCAATTAAACAAATGGAGCCACCAGCACAAACAGGTATTTGCTCTCTGGGTGATGGGCACGGGGTACACACCCTGCTGAGACTCCTCTCCTCTGTACCACACTGGCAATTCCAACAGGGTTAGCACAGATGCAGTCAAAGTGCCAAATGACTTCCAAGGCAAACACAAGCAGCACTTAACTTCTGATCTCCAGGTAATTAAATTTATTAGGAATGCAGACTTGAAGCCTTCTGAAGCCTTTGCAACCCAGTAAAGACCTTCCAATCAGTGCAAGTCAGGCATCCTCATGCCTTCGGATGTCGGGGTCACTGCTACCTTCTGCATTTGGTCTTTCTGGATATTATTTTATAAATAATACATGTGAGTCTAATTCTGCTCAGTCTCTGTCAGACAAAACTATCTGACATTGTTTGCTTTCCAGAAACGTGATTATGGCCTTCTGTCAGAATTAAAGCTCTGTGGGAAATCTATTTTTCCTGGTCAAGAAAATACGTGGTGGTGAATACAGAGTGAAGGGTGCAGTAATGACGCTTGGACAAGGACCTTGCTCATCAGATGGAGAATGCAAAGCCGTTTATTGCGCAGTCAGAATTCCCTAAATCCCAGCACCCAACAGGATATCACATCCTATAAACAGGAAATATGTTCCCCACAGTGTCCCCCAATCACCTGGGGCATTGCACAGATTTTACCTATGATGGTAACAGGCAAACAATGCCCTATAAGGCCACAAACTGCAATGAACACTTCTCACAGGCCCAGGCTGTCCATAAACACACAATCCTCTCTCAGTCCATCCCCGGTGACCTGGATGCCCTCCCAGGGTCACCTCCGGGCCCAGGACAGAGCCCCTCTCTCTGATCCTCAGGGCCTGTCTCTCCACCACCACCTCGTGCACTCCAACAAAGGGGAGCACTCCAAGTACAAAAGAAAAGTGGAAATTATGCAGAGAGTGTGACTGGAGGAGAATGAGGAAGTGCAAAGCAAGCATCGGATACATGTGTAGAAACGTGCTGGCACACATATCGGTGATGCTGTAAGAAACTCCTCACCAGCCTCTGCTACCACCTGCTAAGGTTCACAAAGCTGGAATCTACTCATTCCCATGTGAATTGCCATGGTCCCTGTCCACTCAGCTGGGGAGCTAGGGGGGTCTTAAGTCTGGAAGAGAAGGATAAATCTTGCAGTTTTAACCAGTTGTAGGCAGGTGTTTGATTTGCTCTCCAGAAGAAAACTTCTCCTGTAAGGTTTTTCCCTCCACTGTCCCAGGCTGCTCCAAGCCCCAATGTCCAGCCTGGCCTTGGGCACTGCCAGGGATCCAGGGGCAGCCACAGCTGCTCTGGGCACCCTGTGCCAGGGCCTGCCCACCCTGCCAGGGAACAATTCCTGCCCAATATCCCATCCAGCCCTGCCCTCTGGCACTGGGAAGCCATTCCCTGGGTCCTGTCACTGCAGTCCCTTGTAAATTGTTTCTCTCAAATAATGTAGAGGAAGGTAAAAATTTGCAACTCTTATCGAGTTGTCAGTGGATCAAGAACCTGATCCTTAAACAATTGCATCTGGAATTCAGCAGCTTGGTACTCAGTACTCTGCTCCATATTACATGGCATTTAGCAACCAGCATCATCTTACCAGAGAACATAAATGTGGCAGCTGTAGGTTTCTCAGTGATGGTTATTTACAGTTGCCTGAGGGTTCCAAGATCTGGCATTCAATCCTTTCATAGTTCACAATCTATCAGAGCCACTGCCTCAATACTGTCAATGCTAAATTTTGACTTAATCTTCACATTTATTAAGAAAAAGAAAAAAAAAAAAGTTAAGAATCCAGAGAAGATATAAGCTATTTTATTTCTAATGTGGTTTTATAGCTCCAGTTTGTATTTTTCAGTGCCTGACATTTTGCAAGTCATATGGTGTGTTTCCTCAGGGAAAGTAAATCAGCTGCTCTCCTGGAGTGCAAGCTTCCTAATACACAAAAAAAAGTGCTTTGTTTGAGAGCAAAAGTGCTGCACAGTTGTTATGGCAACTGGATTTTAAAAGGAAGTGCATAGTTTTGAGGGGCATCTGCTTAATTCCCAAACAAATTCCTCACCCCAGCTGCCCTGGGAGGAATGAGTTTAAATCGGTCTCCCGCAAGATGCAGAGTGACTTCCAGCTGAGCAGCTTAGCCCAGCTCCCACCGGCTCCATGGAAAGGATGATCCCGGTGCTCCAGCCGGGGGAGCTGCTGCCTGCGAGCTCCCAGAGCCCCCCTGTAAACACCAAGGGGCAGCACACTGCGAGGGCAGCTGAGGCAGTGGGTGCACGGGATAGGAAACTTAACAGCACTCAGCAGAAACACAGTGTCCTCCCTCCCTGGGCAGACACACAAAACTAACTTGCAGCGCACGCATAAAGTCCTTTAAAAACAAGGAAAAAGCATCAATAGAAATCCATCTGGGGTGTGTGTGTGACAGGGGCTGGGAGCTGCAGCGCTGCTCGTGGCTGTCACTGTGCTGTCAGAACCTGTCAGAGGAGTTTCAATGTGAAGCTGTGAACCAGGAACTGAAAGTTCTTTCATGTCTTTAAGG
Organism: Struthidea cinerea; assembly: GCA_013397865.1. Lineage (NCBI taxonomy): Eukaryota > Metazoa > Chordata > Aves > Passeriformes > Corcoracidae > Struthidea > Struthidea cinerea. The sequence continues at coordinate 139,273 of VZTI01000925.1, read as the reverse complement.
AAGTTTGTAATACTTGAATCATCCATAATTGACAACACTGACTTACAGTTGTCTTCACTGTGAGGAGTTTTATGAAATTTCAACACTACACAGATGAAGTTTTGGGGGTGTTTTTTCAGAAACATGCAGCACTGGCATATACAACATATTTATGCATAAAGACAAAATTACAAATGAAAAATACTCATATTAGTGAAAACTTGTGTCAGGACTAACAGCTTTGCATAGAAAAATATGTCATCCAGGGAGGCAGAACTACAGCTAAAGAGACAAGATTCCCAAACTGCCATGGGATGCACAGATGTACTCAGGAGCTCTTTCAAAGGGGCATTTACCATCAAGCACAGACTGGAGAAAAATATAACAGGCAAAGTAACTGAACATGCCAAGAATCACACATTATTTTAAATTCAGAAATAATTAACTAACTTCTGAAAGCTATGTAAGTCTTTTAGCGAACAAGATCAAAAAATACAAATCTTCCTGTATCTTGTTAAAACGCAAATGGCTTGAGAAAAGTAAAATACTGTATAACAACAATCAGAAGCAGAAAAACTAAACCTGGAATCAACTAGAGCAAGGAGTTCAAAATGGACAGCCTTGGACCATGGATTACATTGCAGCTGCTGAAACGACACTTCCTTCTCACCTGGTATTGCAAGTGCAGGACTTGGGGTTTGCATTCAAAACTCTGAAAGTCCTACCAAATGTACCACTACAACAGCAGAGCTCTGGGATTTGTGCTGGTAAAAATCAAAGAGACTCAACAGGTGCGAATAAACCCAGTGGAAATCTCTTCTGTGGCTGCTCCCTTCCCTTTTCACTTTTCAAGGCTGACTTTCTGTTTTCAGTGCTGCTGTGAACGATGGGCATCAGAGTTGGCTGTTTATACACACAAGCAACGGGCATCTTTAAAAATCCCTAAATTCTAGGTAGCCTGTAAATGCTGCCAGCTCTCTGCACCTGCACTGGACCCAGCCAGATTTATAGAAGGAGGAATTGTGTGTTCACAGATGCATCTTAACATTAAAGTCCATTTCATTTACATGACCCTGGAGCCTTGTCCAGACAAGCTCACTTGAGCTTTACCCAGATGGTGCCCATTTGCCCGGGCATCATTTATTACAATTCCCTGAGGTTAGGGCAGGCAGCCAGCTGGCAGAGGCTCCCTACTTGTGCTGGGGAGGCTGCACGTCTTCATCACTGCATGGCAAACACTGCAACGACAGTTCTAAACCTGCCAATGCTTGCATCGTTCTGCTGCGTAACCTGCTGTGGTCAAGCTTGTTTAATGCCTGAAAATTATATATATATCTATACATAATATAGATATATATATAAATAGAGTCATGAAAGAATTGCAGCAAGAGCAGAAAGGAGCTGCCCTGAATTAACAGGACACTGGTGTTGCCATCTAAAATAAAACTCCAAACTCTACATGAAACTAGTGCAGGCTAAAAATAAAAAATATCAGGTGAGGTTGACAATATGAAGAAACAATCAAGTTTCTTCAGCAGATTCTCGTTCTAACAACCTAAGCAGTTTAATGTGAAGCTTTTTCATTTTCAAATATTCTGCTATGGCAGCATTAGCAAACAGATGAATGAAAGCTACGAGCAAGAGTTTTTATTTAAAATGTCACAGGGTTTAATATTCTATGTCCTAGTATATATGGAGGAAGACCGGGCAGTGCTGAAACATGAAACTAATTCATTTAAAGCTGGAAATTTTTTACCACTGCGTAACTGCAACTGATTATTTCATCTCCTGCGATGTACAACCTCTATCCCTACAAGACTTTTATAGATCACGTTCATTAAATATACTAAGTTCACTGTTGCCACACAACTGTTTTATTACCATGGTATTTTCTTTAAGATAACACCTGCTATCAAATGCAACCCACTGAGCTACATCCATGTTTAAAATAAAAATAATAAGAAATAAATAAAAATAACCCACTTGAAACCCATCTAAAGCCAGTGTGAAGATTATACAAGGCATACACTGGCAAACATAACAAATACCTGGCAGTTTGTAATGCCCTGGTGGGGAATGTCGAGTTAAAATTTACCCACAGCAGAGCAGTGATGGTGAAGGGTCCAGTTTATGACACCAAACAACAGAGAATAAATTGGTATGCAGCAGCCAGTGCATACCCAAGTATGGAGCATCAAAAGTAATATAACCTCTTCTATTCCATCAACATTAACGATACCCGTAACAAAAACATTTATCTTTTTTTTTCCCAATTTGCTAAGTTTCAAGACTCTAAAGTATTAAACCATTATTTTTTTCCCATGGATCTAATAGAGAACAACTCATTCATTTTAAGACAGCTTCTGAGCTTTCACAAGTGTATAATTTCATAGTCAAGGAGAGCATAAAACAAGTTTAGAATTTACTGTGAAAGTCCAACTTTTCTAGTTAAAAATGGAGAGCTTGAGATCTCTCTTCTCTTTTCCCAGGAAACCAATTCTAAGTCTACACCCAGAGTTTCCTTAAACACAAAATACTTGACTAAACAAGGTTTCTCATCACTTCCCTGTACAAGTGACATCCCAAATCAGAGCTCTGGCTTTAAACTTCAGCAAGGACGAGGCCACAAAGCACCCACCTCACAGAGAACAGAACACAGCTCACTCAGGGGACAGGTGTGCCCCATCCCTGCCAAATTGCACTGGAGAGTCACCTGGAGATGGTTTCTCCTCGGCAGAGCTGGAACTTGGAGCGGTTCCTCCTGGGCAAGCGAGGAGCTGCCTGCAGCAAAGTGCCACAGGTGCTGTATGAGCCCAGCTCCATCAGGGCAGGGGATGGTTAAAACCAGGGCACACTCAGCTGCTCTGGGTTAGCACGGCCTGATTGGTGTGAGGATGGGAGGTAAAGCTGCTCTCTTTCCTGGGTGCTGTTTAAAACAGCTTGGAAAAGGGGAGGAAAAGCTCCTTGTGTTCTTGCTGTGTAGTGGCAGTGCACTTGGAGCAGAGCTACCTCGCAGCTCTGCCTGGAACCTTCTGGAAGACACGTGCTGGTGGGGATATGTGGAATCTCAGCACCTCATCCTGGGACTCCCTGTCCAGGCTCCAGGTGAGGCAGCAGTGTTGGCACAGGCTGTGGAGGCAGAGGGATGGGTCCAGTCTGGGAAGCTGCAGTCAGAGGGGGAGTGTGCTGTTCTCTGCCTCTTCTCTGCAAGGGGCACAGTGATGTGGGCTGGGGTTCCTTTGGCTGTGGTCTTTGGGAGAGGGGGTGGTGAATTCCATGGGAAATCCTGATGGTGGCCGTGCTGGCCCTGCCTTGTCCCTGGTAGCACCGTGTTCCCATCCTTGGGAGAAACAGTGCTCTCCTGCTCTGAGGGCTGAGCTGGGGAGGTCCCAGTGCTGGAAAAGGTGTGTTTCCAAGTGATTTCTCCGTGTGTTTGGGTGCATATAAGGATGTGCTTCTCAGTGAGGGCTCTCACTGTGTTTCTTAGCTGGCTGCACGTTTTAAAGCTAAGCTGTGTGCTTTGGGCCGGTGCGCAAGTGCTGAAGCTGGCGTTTGTTGCAGACAAAGCTACTGACCCGTTCCTCTCAGGGGACTTGCTGTTGTTATCTACTGAAGTCATGTTGGTTTCTGTTGAGTTTAGGGACTGTTGAAGTTAAGCATGTGTTTAAATCCTTCACTGGACTCACAGGCTTGTTAATGAATTGCTTTACTGAATTGGTGATGGGTTTTTCAGCAGCTTTTCACTTGGCCCCTCAGTGTAAATACTTGGTACCTCTCTTTCATCAGTAACAAAAGGAATATATTTTTCAGTTACTGAAACATACAGAATTTTGCATTTTTTTGGTTTCCTGCCCATAAATGTGCCTTAAGGATCCTTGGAGCTGGCCAGCTGCAGTCCTTCTTTTCCTCCTTCTGCTCTGATGTTGGGAAATGCTTCCCTATGTTGTTTTTTTTTTTTTTTCTTACACCTCTTTAGAAACTTTGGATTACTCTTTCCCTTCAGCTATCATGGTATTTGCTCAATATGTGGATTCTTGTACCCAGCGAGTCTGAGCAGTGCACATGGTCAGTATCTCAAGCAGGCCCTGTTTCCACAAACTGCAAATTGATTTTCCTTCTCCCAGGTTTTTTTTCCTGAGTCATCTTGACCCCCACCTGTCCCACAAGTGGAGCTTCTTGATAAGAGCAAGGACCTGATGAGCTTCTAATCTAATCTTTGCTGATAATTCCTTTAGTGGAGTTTTTTGGTTGGTTGGTTTGGTGTTTTATTGGTTTTGGTTTGTTTTTTTTTGAGTTTTTTTTTTTCCTCCCCTCTTTTCTTTCTTGAGTTTCTGCTGCAGGGAAAAGTCTGTCTTGATGGATTTATTTCTTATGGAGAAGTTGATTTCTAAGTATTGCATCATACCAATATATGTATGTGCTACAACCTTCCTGTTGCTTTTAATTAATTTATAACTTATTGCAATTTTGGCTTGTGTTTGTTACCTGTTGTGAGTTCTCCTAAACTTCTCCTGTTGGATTTCTAGGTTATAGAATGTGGGCCCTTAGCACTGGGTCTGTGATCCTGTACAAAACACAACAGCAGTCCTTGGAGAATCTATTTGAGGGGACCTTTTTAACAGGAAAATTGAACCCATGAAGTGGTTGTAAAGAGAAAAACACAAAGTTGTTTTGTAAAAAAAATGCTACACACAACAAGGCCCTTGCTCGTGGTTTATAACAGCATTATAATTCTAAGTTGTTGTCAGTTATGTGTAACTGGGGAAAACTAATTGGATTTGTTACGTTAGTTCAGCAAATCACACATGGATTGATAATTAGTTTGTGACCTCAGATAATAAATTCAATACATTAGCAGCTCTCCCACGAGCATTATTTTTTGAAGGTTAGGACTGCAGAATGTACATTTTTAACAAGTATTTGCCAAACAGGTCAAGTAAATAATGAAATACCACAGCCTGAATATCACTTAATTTGACTCCTAACCATTCATTACTTTTCTTGAGAGGTTATGAAGCATTAATTAACATTTTTCTTGCTACTGAAGCACTGTAAAGGCAAAGTTTATTATAAGTACAATTCATAAAGGGCTGATACCTTTGTTAAAGTTCCCGGATGGGGGGCAGTTTTAGGCGCTCCTTTCATCTGTGCCTGCTGATGTCTTATCTGTGAGGGGGTGGATGTGTTTGTTGGGGTTTTTGGTAGTATTTTTATGTATGAACGTATTTCGGTAAAGCTGAAACAAACACACAGGTCTCCTGAAAATTTGTTTTCCTTTAGCACTTGAGCTTTTGGGGTTTTTTTAGCTTAATAATTCCATTTTTTTTTTATTGCTGCATTCCTGGGGTTTTACTTCTGATAGCGGTGTAAGTGCTTTTGTAACATCAATGGAAGGGTTTCATATTATTTCTAGTGACACAGTAACAGCCCCAGAGGAGTCATTACCATCACATTGCAGGCACTGGAGCTGTTTCAGTGTCAATGAAGTGTCTCTCAGACTTCCATCCGTGTGCTAACAGCCCCAGAGGAGTCATTCCGTGTCACTCGGAGAGCCCGAGCGCTTATCATGTCAATGGAAGTGGGATTTTAATGCCTGGCTGCGTGCTTGTGAGAAAATTCCATAACTGTGATGAAACACGGGATTTACCTTTAATGTCTCGTTGTGGCTGCTTTGTGTAAGGTTTGAACATGAGCCTTAAAAGGAGAGGGATCTGCAGCCTCTGAGGTTTGTGTTTTGGCAGCTGGAGAGATGAAATTACTCAGGGGTTTGCACCTTTTCCTGCACTGCGTAGTGCCAAGGTGCTGTAAGGCTGCGCCACGGCGGTGGATGCAATCGAGCAGCAGCCACTGCTCTTGCTGCACTACACCAGCGGGGAAAGCAGCAGTCCTGGCACAAAGGGATCCTGGACACACCTGAAAATCATTTTTACAGTAAAATGTTGGTAGACTGGTTTTGTGCAGTGAAAGGCAGGTGAATAATTAAGATTTTAGGGCTTTAACAAGGAAATCATAATCTCTTTTTACAAGATCTTTAAATACAATTATTATTATTATTTTTACTTAAATGCACTCTTTATTCCTGTGCTCTGTGCTACCTGGACACTTAGAAGCTGTACCTGTTGAGTACATATTTTTTCTTTTCATTTCACCTTTTGAAAATGTTAATATCTTAATCATTTGTTGTAATGAGCCTTACAGGTAGTACTGAAAAACATATCCAAATATCACAGGCTGAAATAATTTTTTGTCAGTGTTTCAAATACAACACTTTGTTAATGCACTTCAAGGTTAATTGCTTTTTATGCCCTATTAAAGGGAGTGGGATGTCTTTCACATGGAGAGCAATATAAATGTTTCATTTTGTTATCTTTGAATTAATACACAGTAAACGAGTAAGGTATCAATGATTTTAGGAATATAGACCTGTACAAACCCACAGTTCCTTCAGTTCACCAAAGTAACCTATTTCAGGTAGTTTTAGGTGTTAGTATTTAATTAAAAGTACATTTCCTTTTGGCTTTTTTAGCCCCAATTCCTTAAATTGCAAGTAAACCCAACCCAGGGATTGTGTTTTCCAGTGATTCAGTAATTCTGAATTGTGAAGGAAGGCAATCTGTGTTTCTGTGTGTGTTCACACAGGGTAATGCACAATGGGTGTGTCATTAAAAAAAAAATCCACATGACATATATTCTAAAATAATGTCATGTCCTTTAATGGTGAAGTTTTGTTTGCATTCAATATATCATCATATTTTTTTCCTGACAAACAAACTTTCTGTGCAATGCAAACACAGCTCCAGAAGGACGAGCATTTTATGTTTTGGTAAATAAGAATTGTAGCATTTGCTGGTCAATACTTTAAAGATTCACAGCGTTTCTTTACCTCAATTTGTTTTCATTTCTAAATTCATTTTTGTATGAATTTCTCCATTAAAATGGCATTTTTCCTCGGTGCTGGAAGGAGTGAGGGTGATGTTTAATTCCTTCATGTTGTCCCTCATTATTATTCCTCTATACCCACACTAATCGATTGGGTGTATTAGGCTTTCCAAATTGTTAGTCTAACACCAGGTGAATTTAGACATTCTCTCATTTTTTTTGCACACCAGGCTTCGGTTATTTTGCAGAACAACTAGGCAAAATACTGCTCTCTTTCCTCCTGCTCTTGGAAATCCTGAGGTGGAAATATCCAAATTGAACAACCTTCTTCATATGGGAAGACTCTGCCTCTGTGCTGTCCCCCAGATCCTGTTCATAGTTTGTACAAAGTCTTGCTTCACATGAATTTTGTTTTTACTACTACAAATTTGTATGTTTTGCTGGAATATTTGTGATACAAGAAGTAAATTCTGATGGTGCATAAGCCATGGTGGTGCTGCAGTCTGCAGATGGAGACAGTTAGAGGTCTGTATTTTAAAAATAGACACTAAAAAAATTAAATAAATTTTTGGGTAGGTGGAGACTAAATTACTGTGTTTCCTCACACTTGAACACAAGAACTTGTTTTAGAACTTGTGAGAAGCTCTGGTGGAGGTGGCCCTGCAGTAGCCTCTGGTGAACATAATAACCTTACATGCAGTGCCAGTAGGACATTATAAGTGGGTGTGTATATATAAATATACCATATTTTGTATGTACTAAGACTTCAAATAATTTAGTATCTACAGAAATATCCCTTTACCCATGTTCCACTTTATTTCAGAGGCTGTGGCTTATAAACCACAGGTGGTCAGAAGTGATTTGCAGGGGAATTAATTCTGCTTCTAGGATGTAAATGGCTCTCTCTATTAAGTGTTACAGAATCGTTTGGTTTTAACTTGGATTATTTTTTTGACTAACCAAAAAATGCTTTGACTGGCTAACAATATCTTACCTAAATAACACAATACATGTTTTCGATAGCATCTGGCTGTGAGATTCCTTCTGATGTTCTCATCTTGGTGGAGGGACTCGGCTCAATGTTTATTTCTACATACCTAGTACTTTAGTGCCATTTACTTACCATAAGAGTCCTACCTTAATTTTTGGGGCTTCCTTTTTGTAGGAAGGAACAAACGAAACTTTCCTTCTTTCAGTCACTTTATCATTTGTTTCTGTTATTGCTGCCGAGACACAGTTGAAAATATGCAATGTAAAATTAAAATAATTGTTAGTACACTGAAAGGATGTTGTTTTCTTTACACCTTGTGCAAGCCCCTTAAGTGTTTTCTAGATTTTGATGTTGGCATTTCCCTTTTGGATCCTTCAGCTGTAAACTCTCATATCTGAACCATATTACCCTTGCATACCCTTTCTAGTTTGTGTTGTGTTTGTACCTTCTTATAGCAGACTCAGCTGTGCAGTTTTCTCAGACTTGGGAGCATGTTACGTGAAATATGAAAAACGGGACTTAAATGGAATGAGCTGAACCCCCTGAAGAGGAGTAGGAGTCATATAAGAGAAGCAAACAAAAAGTTTCTAAATCAAGGGATCAGAAGCCTTTTGGTTATATTTTGCTGAGGATTAAGTCCTGTGGCACAGCAAATCTGAACCCACACGCTGCTGGTTACTGTACTCTGGTGCTTAGCCAGGCATGGCAGCAGATTGCTGGCTGCCACCACTCGCAAAAGAGAAATGCACCCTCTTCTAACGTGTCATAAGGGAAGAAAGAGATTGGAAGTGAGCTTAATCTGGGACTACGAGTGCCTGAAAATTAACAGAGCACTTCTTCAAAGGGAGAGAATGGGGGAAAACAGCGTCCAAGTAAGTAATAGCAAGATAAATGCTTTGATGCTGTTCTTTATACTGACCTTGCTGTGCTACCAGCGAGAGACCAAACACGACCTCTGCCCTGTTTCATAGTTTCATTAGGTGGTAGCGCTGTCTGGCAGTTTGTCTCAAACGTGCACAGGGCCAGCATGACTGCAAACTTCCTCATCCTTTCACTGAGCGTAGGAACACGTGTGGAAGTTGAAACAGCGGTTCTGTGCTGTTCCTTTTCCATGCTATTTTGACACTTGTAAACTAATTAGTGAGATTCTGCACCCAGGGTTTTACAGGCTTCTCTCTTCATCTTGGATTTCTGTGGTTTAAACAAAATCGCTTCAAGTTCTTTTGTGGGACTTCTATCTAGTTTTGTTTTTTCTTCTGAGAAGTATTTTGAAATCTCTCCTGGTTTGGTTGTGACATATTTCACTGGTGCTATTTACTGATAGCCCCAGGGGCAGCAAGTACAGGTGTTGTTAAACACTGGTTTAGTGCTGATTGCAATCCTAGCAAGTGGCTGCTGTGGCTACTTGTTTGGGGTGTGTTTTGCTCTGGAACCCTTTGATTTGCAGAAATAGGAGTTAAATGAAAAATGTGCTGCAGTTCCATTAAAAAGAAATGGACCTAAGTTTGTATATTTGTGAATTTTGAGATCATTCAGACCACTCCTATTACACAGCCAGCATAAATCTTTGAGAGAATAGGACCTGCTAGATAGACATGTGACCACTAAGGATGTTATTCACCAAAAGTTTTTGGACATGTTAAATAAAAGTGTTACAGGAATGTAATCCAAATAACAATAAAACAAAAAAAATAGTTATCCACCTAAGTTCTCTTCTTCCCTACCCCTACTTCTTGAGTTTGCATCTGCTTGTAAGAACCTGTAGGACTTTGCTCTGTTGAATATCAGTTGTTTCCTTGAATTCTTGGGGGTGGAAAAATCTGCACTGGCTCTGAACCAGACACGAAACTGTTGTCCAGAGTGTGCTGTCCTGGTAAGGTCCCACTGCTCATTCCTCACTGCAGCTGTTTCAGTACTTTCTCAGTGCTCATTCTCTGCTCACTCTCGCTACTTCCATCTCTCTCCTCTTTTCAAAACTAAATTATTGCAATGGTGATTTTTTTATGTACGTGAGCCTTGGATCACTGGTGGGCCTGAAGTCCCCCAGTGTCTCATTTGTGTCCCCAGCTGTGGTACAGTGGGGCAGGGAGAGGGGAATGGGTGCTATGGCCAGTTCATCACCTCCCTGCTGCTCCTTCCTCATGCGGAGGAGACCTTTCCCTGCTCCAGCAGCAGATTTCCTCCAGGAACTTCTCCAAAGTGAGTCCTTCCTGTGGGCCGCAGGACCCTTTGCTGTGGAGTGCAGTCCTTCAGGACCAGGCTGCCCCAACATGGGTCACCCCTGGGGTCACAGGTGTCCTGCCAGCAAACCTGCTCTTGTGTGGGCTCGTCTCTCCATGGGCCTGCAGCCAGGAGCTGCTCCAGTATGGAATTCTCACGAGGTCACAGCCTCCTTCAGGCAGCCCCTGCTCCAGTGTGGGGCCCTCCAGGGGCTGCAGGGGGATCTGTGATCCATCCTGGACCCCATGGGCTGCAGGGGCACAGCTGCCTCTCCCTGGGCTGCACCCGGGCTCACAAGAACCTCAGCTGGAGCAGCTGCTGCCCCTTCTGCCCTGCCCTGGGGGTTTGCAGAGCTGCTCCTCCTCCATGTTCTCACTTCTGCAATTCTGCAGGGTTTTCCCCCTTCTTAAATGTCACCCAGAGGTGCTGTCACTGCTGCTGATGGGCTCAGCCTTGTGTGTCCTGGACCCACCTGGGACCGACTCTGAAGATCTGGGGGAAGCTTCCAGCAGCTTCTCATAGAAGAAGCCCCCCCAGTACCAGAACTTTCCCCCACAACCCCAGTACAATGCTGTTAGACCGTCAGTGTGCAAACTTCTGTTCTTAGGGTTAGAGGTTACTCTTTTCAGGGAGGTGCAATTCCGAGTGATCTTTGCCTCAAGTATTTGTTCCTTGCTTTTACAGTAACACTAAAAGTGATATTTTAATTTTCAGAGAGCACTGCAGAAGTGCTGGATGTTTGCAGGTGTAAGGATTGTTGCGTTTTGTGATTTCCCATTTAGTGGGTTCTGTTAGGGGGCTGCAGCAGCCTGGCCACACCGGGCAGTAATTGCACTCGTGCTTAAAGGCAATAACAAAGGCAGACGTGGCAAACAAAGCGCTGCGGAGTGACCTTGCAGAGGGCTGCCCGAGGCCCCGTGCTGTGGCACCGGCATCATTAACTGTGCCTGGGCCCTGAGATAATCAGACTTTAGAGGAGCGTTTCGCAAGGGACACCTTATGGCTGTCAGTTCTTCACGCGCTCGTTACCACGCTCTGTGTGCTGGGCTGTGTGAGAACAAGGCAGAGCTACCTTGAGGCGTATCAGCCCGTCTAGTTGGAGGTATTAGGAAACTTGACAGACTAAAGCAGAGTATTAAGGGCTTTCACTCTGATGATCCTCTTAAAAATGAGACTTCAGAACATCTAGTGCATAGCAGGATTCATCTAAAACATCAAATAACATATGTTCTTAGCCTTTGATGGCAGTCTTAATGTTATGCTTCAGGTGAAAAGTAAAATTAGTCATAAGTTTTAAAAATGCTAAAATTTCTCCACAATATTTTTGCATGTAAATCTTGTGAAGAGGTTAATTTCTGTAATCAGTCAGAAGCAGTGAATAGATGCTGGAGTGAAGAAATTGCTAGGATAAAATACTAAAAAACCACCTAAATCATAAGCTTGATTTTCATGCTGAAAATTAATTGGATTAAACAATCCTTTATAATATTTTTGAGTCTGAGGTCTGTTATACTGCGAGTCCTGTCCCTTGACAGAGGAAACATTTACTTGTCCTTAGCACCATCTTGTGAATTCCTGGCAGAGTAAATCCTCCTCAGGTCAGCATGTGCTTGGGGATACTTTTTTGAGAGGTAAAGTTGACTTCCCAGAATCTCAAGCTTTGTTTTTCCTTGTCCTCAAGTACAGAATATCCTAAATTGGAAGGGACACACAAAGATCATCCAGTCCAACTCCTGGCCCTGCACAGACACCCCAGCAATCCCACCCTGTGCCTGAGAGTGTTGTCCAAATTCCCTGGCTGGGAAACCTGCAGTAATGACCCATGGGCAAGGACTTTGCTCATAAGATGGAGAAAGGGAAAGCTGTTTACTGCACAATCAGAATTCCTTAAATACCACCACCCAACAGGATATCACATCCTATAAACAGCAAAGATGTTCCCCACAGTGTCCCCCAATCACCTGGGGCATTGCACAGATTTCACCTATGATGGTAACAGGCAAACAATGCCCTATAAGGCCACAAACTCCAATGAACACTGCTCACAGCCCCAGGCTGTCCATAAACACACAATCCTCTCTCAGTCCGTCCCCGGTGACCTGGATGCACTCCCAGGGTCACCTCCGGGCCCAGGATAGAGCCCCTCTCTCTGACCCTCAGGGCCTGTCTCTCTGCCGCCACCCAGTGCACTCCAACAGAAACCCAGTAGGATACCATGTTTGTGATGTTACGGGAAAAAAGAACATATGATAGATTATGTTCCCAGAAGGTATCTAAGTACTTGACCTCCTTCTTCCATAATGCTGCCTTCCCGAATAATCTCACAGACTGGTGACTGAGTGCTTTGCATTTGGTAACAGAGGTGATATTGTGGGATTTTTGTCAAGCTGGTGTGACAGAAATGCCTTCAGTCTGATAGTTACATACTCTTCCTGTCTGTCAGACGAGAGTTGGATAAGTTACCACGTGTTTGTGAAGGCATTTCCTCCTTGCTTGGAACATAAACACACTGAGAAATCACTTGATTCAAAGGTGCTTTGCCTGTTGCTCTTGTCCTTCAGTCAATGCCAGCTGTAAAACACAATAGCAATGCGAGAAATTTATTCACTCTAAGTAGTGTTTATCACATAATTTCTGATTTTGGGCAGAGTTATGAAGAATGAAATGCTAAAACCTGTAATTGTTTCATACAGTAGCAGTAAGAGAAATACTGGAGGACTTGATCGAAAAAGTAAAAAAGAGAAAACCAATACCTTATTTATGTGTAACATTTCATTTAAAACTTTTACTTAGCTATTCACATTTCATTCATTACTGTGGTAATTCTCTGCTCCAAACAACTAAGATATCAGCCTTTATCCCATGTCTTTTATTAGAAGACCTTAATTCACTGGTGGTTTGATAGAGAAATATTTAGATATCATTAAGGCATGCAGCAGATTATAGATTCTCAGAAAAAAAAAAAATTGTGGCTTGTATCACAAATTAAATTAGGGACACTAAAAGCTTGTGAAGGGCACCTCATTATTGAACTTTGTTCTGTACATGATGTGGGTTTGGATGTATTTATGATCAAATTAGGATTTTGTTGGTATAATTTGAATGACCAAATTTAGATGCAGGTCAGCATCAGTTACAAATCTGCCCTGTTGTTTGCATTTGTTGTCTCAGTGGAGATCTTACAGAGCAGATTTTGCAGTCCTGTGAAATCTAGATCTTTGACAGATTTGCTCTGAAATTACCTGATGTATTTCATGCGTCCTGGAGGAATACCTTTAAAAAGATATCCACACTGTGCTTTCTGTCCCTGCAGTAATAACGAGCTGCCTATTTAGCTTTGAAGAGTTCTTTGGTTTTATTTTCACAAGCAATTTTCTCTCTGTGGAAAAAAACAGTTTTAATATTATGCTCTGAAGAAACTCTGGGCTTGAAAGAGGCTGTTGAAGGTTATTTGGTGCTTTATATATGCAGGAAAGTATCTGAAGGGGACACACACACACACACACCCTCAACATTGTAAAGAAATGTGCTGGGTTTAAAGCATCCGGTTAAGTGCTAAATGAATATTTGTCTTGACCATCGTATGGGTTCGGACCCTGAAAGGCAACTGATGCAAAGATTCTATGGTAATGGTTGGCAAATATTTTGACTGTACCTATGGGTGTTCCAAAAATTAACAGCTGCAGGAGGTTGGTACTTGGAACCATTTAATAACTATGATAAAAGAAGCCCATCTCACAAATAAGCCATGGCCTGCAGGTGTCTGTAGTTGTGTTGTCTGGCTTAAGCCAACAACCTCCTGTAAACAGGAGTTTTGTTGTTTCTGTCTCTCATCCTTAGCTTTGCACCCATAACAGTACTAGAGAAATGTTTGAGTAGAAATATTTGTAAGTTTGATAATTAATTGTGTGATAACTGAAGACAAGGGAAGCAAAACTGATTCTGTTGGCTTGAATTAATTATGATTTCACCTGAAGCAGAATTTCCACCAGCTGTTTAATGCTGTAAAGCTCCTGCCTGTGCAATTGGCCATTTCTTACCTTTAAACATGAGTAGAAAAAAAAAAAATCATAAAGCATACCAGGCAATGAGCATGAATTTCATATCTTGGTATTTAGTGACATGCCAAGATAGTATGTGTTGGGGTGCACTGTGTGCTGGAAGAGAGACAGGCCCTGAGGATCAGAGAGAGGGGCTCTGTCCTGGGCCCGGAGGTGACCCTGGGAGTGCATCCAGGTCACCGGGGATGGACTGAGAGAGGATTGTGTGTTTATGGACAGACTGGGCCTGTGAGAAGTGTTCATTGGAGTTTGTGGCCTTATAGGGCATTGTTTGCCTGTTACCATCATAGGTGAAATCTGTGCAATGCCCCAGGTGATTGGGGGACACTGTGGGGAACATCTTTGCTGTTTATAGGATGTGATATCCTGTTGGGTGCTGGGATTTAGGGAATTCTGACTGCGCAATAAACGGCTTTGCATTCTCCATCTGATGAGCAAAGTCCTTGCCCATGTGTCATTACTGCAAGTATGTGCACTGTGCTCGAAAAGAATTCGGTAAATCATGATGGGTTATGGCAGCACTCTTTGTAAAACTTGCCTCTTCATTAGAAATATCTGGTTATCCTATACCGGCTCTATTTCATTGCTTTTCATGCATTCTTGAGGGGTTTTATCAGACAATCTTATAGGGGAAACAAAATTTGGTTCAATGCTCAACTCCTGTGTGTGTAGCTATGACTTGAGGTCACAGTCCTTCAACTCAGGCGGCAGTTGAGTCAAGTCAGATTTTATTTCTGACTTGAGTGTGTTTGCTGTGATGGGATATATTAAAGACTGTGGAGTGCTCATATTTTCTATCATTTAACAGATGTGCTCTTAGCTGTAGTAAGAAGCAAAAATAGGATGATTTTACTACCTGCAACCACATGTGTGCAAATGTGCTCAGGCGCACACTGGCTTCATTTTTAACCATGAGCTGGTGCCCTTTGAGCAAACCTGGAAATTTATAGCCCAGCCTACTCCTGTTAGGGTTGAGATATTAACCAAAAGAGAAGCAAATTGTCCATATTTTTACTGAATATATTCTACCTATAATGTTGGAAATAAAGGTTACACCATTAAATCACTCATTCCTGCGTTCTTGTGGTATTTGCTTCATTTTCCCTTACAAGGAATAAGTCCAGATTCCTACAACATCTGGTATATTTATAGCAATTAGTTCTGGACAGGTTGCACTGCTGTCATTCCCAATTGCAAAGTCCAAACACACACAAATTGGGACTAGAAATGATTGAGTCAATGAGTAAGTAGTTTATCTTACTCGAATTGGAAAGCTATCCAACCTGACAGGTGTGACTATTCTGGTGCCGTTTGATTAAAATTGAGCTTTTTGTAAGTGCTGAATCTTTTGAGTAAGCATGAATATGAAACAATTGTTGTAACTATTGTTCAGTAAGATTGCTTTCTTTGAATAGAATATATACCAACATATAGGGATTGTTCATAAAAGAATTCAGAATAAAATACACATTTACTTGTAAAATGGGTGTTCTTGTGAAAAAAATGGACCAATTATAATAATTAAGGTTACTCTGGTGGAAAAGTGATTTATATTTCAAATTATTTTATAGACATAAAGGTCGCTGTCAACATCATTCTGTTGTTAAGTCACTTGACAGCTTTTGCTTTCAGCTCTAATAATATTGAAAAACTTCTACAGAACCTACCTTAGTGCATTTCCTATGTCATAAATAAGTACTTAGCATATTAATTGTCTCAAATTGCTTATTTTTGGCATAGGTTTTGATACCAAAGAAAATGACCTGTGCCAAACCCCCTGTATTATGTCCAGACAGTGATCAGTAACTGCTCAAACACAGACTTAGAAAAAAGTTCAGCAACAGAAGTGCTTTTCAGCCATGGAAATGTCAGTGTTTCCAGCAAAGCTGCTGAAATTTTCTAGTACGGGGAGGCTAATTTGTAGTTTAAGGTGTGTTATATTGATAATGGTAAAGCATGTCTCACACACACAGATTTATAATCACAGAATCCCAGGAGGTTTGGCTTGGAAAGGACCTTAAAGCCCATCCAGTGCCATGGGCAGGGACACCTTCCACTGTCCCAGGCTGCTCCAAGCCCCAATGTCCAGCCTGGCCTTGGGCACTGCCAGGGATCCAGGGGCAGCCACAGCTGCTCTGGGCACCCTGTGCCAGGGCCTGCCCACCCTCCCAGGGAACAATTCCTGCCCAAGATCCCATCCAGCCCTGCCCTCTGGCACTGGGAAGCCATTCCCTGGGTCCTGTCCCTCCAGCCCTTGTCAATTGTCTCTCTCCATCTTTCCTGCAGCTCCTTCAGGCCCTGCAAGGCCACACTGAGGTCACCCCAAAGCTTCTCCTCTCCAGGCTGAGCAATCGCAGCTCTCGCAGCCTTTCCTGCCAGCAGAGCTGCTCCATCCCGCTGATCAACCTCATGATGTGTGGTGTAGCAATATATGAAATGTTAGCTGACCTTTTGGTGACAGCGTCACTCAAGAAGGGAATCCTAAGGAACACCTGCATCGTGCCCGTCAGTGTAAGTGCACAAACCTGGGCATCTTTTCAGTATGGAAACACAAGCCTTGGAATCCATTTGAAACTTTGCAGTTGCCCTTTTCCTCTAGCTGATCAAGAAAGTTTGCTTACTCAAGTACAGACTAAAGGACAAGAAAAGTGTACGTTGGGGGAAAAATACTTTAAATAGGTTCCTAAAAGGAAAAAGATGTCTTTGTGGAATTCCCCTCCATTTTTCAGCAATTAGTTACTGTATCTCTTGTCAGTGTAATGTATATTTTAAGGGGTTTTTTTTAAGTGTTCAATAAAGTATTTAATTTGATGTCCTCACTAATCTGTGGTTTGCTTTTGGCCAGGAAAGAATCCGTGTTCTTCATTATCTTGAACAGTCTGATTACGTTGTTTTATGTCCCTGCATGCATTAAACCTGAGACTGGCTGCTGAGCTGTGGACATGAGCGTTACAGAGCACGTTTTCAAATCAAAAATGTCAAATGTGGAAAAAACCAGCAGTATAAACTAGTCAGGAGTGCTTCAGCGAGTTAACAGCTTTTGTGTAAGCGGGTGTTTGCAGCTGGTCAGGAATTGAGATAAATGGTCAAGCCAAGTGTGCTTGAAAGCTTTCCTCTGCCAATCCCGAGACAAAGGCAGTCTTTGCGACCTGTTCATGTCTGGTTTTCATAGCAAACCCACAGAGACACGGAAATGGGGTTGCAGTGCAGGGCTGGAAGGCCTGGAAATGTTTCTCTTTGAACGGTGCTCTTTGGGTGATTTATTGTTTGAAATGTCACTCTGCATGTGGGACCAAGGCAGACTCAGAGCAGAGAAAAGGAATCATTTATGATGTGTGATAACAATGTATCTTAACACTTGTGTTCTCATTGCTTTTCTGCCCTATTTCTAATAGGGCAATTTAAGAATTGTGCAGTTCTTCTCTGCCTCAAAGCAGATTAGCAGAACTGGAGTCAGTGGGACTATTTTCAGCTGCCACCTGTCTGTCCCAGAGTTAGAAATAGGCCACATTTTTAGGCAGAACTTGAGTATAAATTATTAATCTTGTGTTCTGAGTAGCAAAGATGGTCAAGGAAGGTCTTTCTGTTGTTGATACCATAATTCTGGAATATATAACAGCAGTTTAGTAGCAGAAGAAATGGGTAAAGATATGGCCCCTGTGGATTTCTGATGTTACTCCACACTAGTTTTTCATTACTTGACGTAGTTGGACTAACTCTTTTTGCCAGTATGGTTCTGTACCAAAATACCTCCTTGGCCTACAGACTGAAAGATGGAACAGTTTGCATTTTGCAGTGTTAAAATTATCACATTAAAAAAACCCAAAAGTTTTATCCAGAACTGTGAAGAGCTCAGTTTGAGAGACTCAGCTTTCAAGGTTTCTGTCTCAGGTTGCTTTTTACATTGAAGTTCCAATATTAACCTAGGTAATTTGATTTGTGAGCTTTCAGCTGAATGATATTTGCAGCCAGCAGAAATTGGCTTTGTTTTGTATAAGTCAGAGTTGCTCCAGGTTAGCTGAGAATGTTGGCCTGTAAGACTTTTAGTTCCTGCCTTGAAGCCTTTGGAATTCTCTATTTTAGAAGGGATGAGCTTCTACAGGAAGTCAGCCAAGAGATGCCAGTGCTTTAAAACAGTGGTTTACAAAAGATGCCAAATTAATGTATACTTTTGGATTGAATTTTTCTGATTATCGTACTGGTCTTTAAATCACCACAACTTTTTATGTAAATGCTTTCAAATGCAAATTCGTGTAAGCAAGTGGGAGAATATGTGCAGAGAGCACTAAAAAAAGGCGGCTATGCACTGTATAGGATCTCCTGTGAGAAACAGCTGCTGGGAGGAGGATAATCCTTCCAAGGAAATCCCTAATGAGCCATATTTTGTCCAGCTAGATGTTACCTCTCTCTGTGGATGTACACATATGAAATGATTTTCACTACTCTTCCTAGGATGTATAATGCAAGAACCTGATGTGTGTAAAATCCTTCTGTAATGCTCTGAGGTGGTAATTTATAGTTCTATTTGATGTTTAGGTAAGATGCTTGCTCTATCAAATATGGTGATTAGTCCCTCTTGAATATAAGAGAGGGATTTCTGGCAGCAGAATTCTGTTTGACTGTAAAGCCTTGGAGGCTGGAAAGAAATCCTTCATACAAAAAAAATGTCTCTATATAGTTCCTCATCTACCAGATTCTAAAAAGAACCTCTAAGCTGTCAAGAAGTACAATATGATAAAAGCAGGAATGATGAAAAGGAAATGGCACCTTGCAGCTGACCGTATAAAAGCATAAATTCCTCCTGGGACTTCTGCATATAAAAGATAGGTTTTACCACTTTTCTAAGAACACTGGATCACATTAACTTATTCAAATAGGAGGTCAGATCACAGTGTTTAGGTTTAAAGCTGTCCCACACAGCCCTTGATAAGAAAAAATTGACAAATCACACTTTTGAATAAACTCATTTTAATCCTTTTCTTCCTTTTGAAGTAATAAAAAATATCCCTGTCATGCAGTCGCCATTGCATTTAATGGCTGTCATTTAGTGAAATGGAAAAATGATATCAGAACATAATGCCTTCAAATATGGCTAATAGCGTTTTACATGAGGAAAAATACTTTTATTTTACATGAATATGGCTGCTAGTCTGTGATTATTATTGAGAATTTTATTGCTTTGCCTATTGCAGCAGAGTGATAAGAACAGATATAACTCCTGTCATCCATGTATAAGGACAGAGATTACTGTTCCTTAAGTTTTATATAATTTTAAGAGCTTGACAAATTCTTGGCCAATTATCACTTTATATCATTTTAATTTGGTGTAGTAAGCAAAATATCCCAAATTGTATTTTAAAACAATGCAGTGATTTTTGGGTTTGGATCTGCTGTCTTAAATGTGCTTTTATCTCCGAGCACATCGCTCTTGTTGAGGTTTATGGCAATGCCATTGTATAAATGGGCATTAATTAATTCTAAATTACAATGGGTTACATGTGGAATTAGAGATGACAACCAAATGAGTTCTTGGTGATTAAAGTTACTGACATTTCTCAGGAACTTGGGGTGCACTGGACATAACCTGCACAGATCCTCTGAGCTGCACACGTGACCACACAAAGTGGATGAAGGACCACCTTAGCCTGAGCTGACATTTGAAAGAACCCCAGACAGCCAGACCTAACTGGGATCCACTCACAAGGAAAATCAAACAAATTGCAGAGCCAGTCAAAAGGCATCTTTTGAAGGCTAAGCATGCTCACTTCTCAACTCCAGTACTTACTCCAGGCCATACTTTCCCTGGAGTTTTCATGGATATTTCACTAATGGAGCAACTAAAAGACTTTACCTCCTTTGTGTCAGACACTACTGCATTCCAAAGTGGGGAATTAAACTCTGATTTGTAGTTAAGATGCAGCAGATCAACTCTTACTTATTGGAGGATTCCCCCTCCCCCCAAAATAATATGAGACTCTTAGTTATTGGGAGTGGTTTCAGGAGCACATGGAATGTTAAGTCATGGCAGGGTTTAGCTGGGAATTGAGCATGTGATTACTCCACTCCAGAGCTGATTTTTCTTGGAGCATATGCATGAAACCACCAGGTTTTGTTCTGTAAGTGGTAGTTAAAAACAGCAGCAAAAAACTAGGAATGGCTTACAGCGTGAAGGAAATACTAATAATATTTCTAAGTAATGCTTAAAGATGTTTGCTTAGAATGGGAGATTTTAGTCCCATGCACTGTTATTCCATGACCCTCAGCCAGACTGTTGTTGCTCTGTGTCTGCATTGTTACTTGTGGGATACATGAATATGGATATTTTCATGGAGGTGAAATTGGCTGTTCTCCTTGTGAATCGGTGGAGATGCTGACCTCCAGAATATTTCTGATGCAGTTTCTGTTCATAGAAAAAAGGGGGAAACTCTCTCATGTTCTTATGGGTTTGTAAATTCTTACCTGGGAGAAAAAGCATGAATGGAATGTCCAATATGGAAGAATGTTAACTGGGATTATACTGATGAACAGTAACTACTGAGATCTCCAGTCAGGGGGTGTTATTCAGTGTCTTTCAGAAGACGAATTAAAAGAGTCTTCTGTATTTCTCATTTGTCCACTGCTTCCAGCAATATTGTTTTGCATTTAGTTGGTAACAGAAGATGCCAAAGATTTTTAGATGAACAGGTAACCTTTGCTTTAAACACTGCTTTCAGTCTGAGCTGATAGTTTGTACATTAAAATACCAGTGGCATCCTATTTTGTTAATAGGTAGGGAAGTTTAAGGATGATATGAGTGTGTGTAAACTTTTCTATCTATTAATTAATTTTTTCACGATGTCACAAATGTCAAATATGAAACCTTAAGCTACAGTGCTGCTTTCTAATGCAATATGTTCCCCTTGTGACTGCAAGTATGGGATAAAAGGATTTGCTTTTCATCATAGGCCAAATTAAATTTTAATTGCCTGTGAAAATACAAATGTCAAAAGCAAATCTTCAAGCCGAGATTATGATCCTTTGTCACAGATGTTATATCCCCATTTAAAAGTAAAATAAGTGTTTTCTTCACTTGCAGTATGTTTTCCACAGAATATCCTAAAGTTCTACTTCAAAACACTTTGCTGTGATGTGTGTGTGGTGTGTGTTGTTGCTAGCAGAGGATAATCTCAATTTGTGTAGGATATCAGCAACTGTTATGCTTAACGTGTCAGCTTTTTGATGTCCCATCAACGTGCAAGGACAGCAAATGGAGTATAAGGTAGAGCTGGTTAAATGGCTCGGTGTGGCAGGGGCAGTGTGCATACAGAGCCCCTGAGCAACAGGAGGCAAAGAAGAACTTTCTTAGTGGATATAAATTATTGAATCTGCAGAGCCCTTAATGCTGAATTAAGGAAAGGAATGGACCCAAAGCTTTTTTGCCTAATTATAATTGCTACTTATTTCCTGCTATTCCAAGCTGTCTTAATTAGAAATGCTGGTTCAAAACCACTGTCAGACAGGTTGATCTGTTTGAGCTGTCAGTGTGCGCTGGGGCCCCAAAGCCCCCTGCCCTGGGCTGAGCCCCAGCGGGGGCAGCAGGGGAGGGGGGATTCTGCCCCTCTGCCCCCTCAGGTGAGACCCCACCTGCAGAGCTGCCCCAGCGCTGGGGCCCAGCACAGGAAGGAGCTGGAGCTGCTGCAGAGAGCCCAGAGGAGGCAGCAGCAGGAGCAGAGGGATGGAGCAGCTCTGCTGGCAGGAAAGGCTGCGAGAGCTGCGATTGCTCAGCCTGGAGAGGAGAAGCTTTGGGGTGACCTCAGTGTGGCCTTGCAGGGCCTGAAGGAGCTGCAGGAAAGATGGAGAGAGACAATTGACAAGGGCTGGAGTGCCAGGACCCAGGGAATGGCTTCCCAGTGCCAGAGGGCAGGGCTGGATGGGATCTTGGGCAGGAATTGTTCCCTGGGAGGGTGGGCAGGCCCTGGCACAGGGTGCCCAGAGCAGCTGTGGCTGCCCCTGGATCCCTGGCAGTGCCCAAGGCCAGGTTGGCCACTGGGGCTTGGAGCAGCCTGGGACAGTGGGAGGTGTCCCTGCCCATGGCAGGGGGGGGAATGGGATGGGCTTTAAGGTCCCTCCCAACCCAAACCATTCTGTGACTCCATAAAACACAGCTCAGTAACTGTTTCATTCCAGAGGCTGCTGGTTCATTGTGATCCCACCAAGGAAGTCACCAGAATGTCGTATTTAATGTGCTGTTTCCTGCAGCTGAAGCTGTAAAGAACAAGAGAACAGCAGAGATTAACTTAGACCCTTTCTGACTGGGAACCCTGGTGTGGCACTGAACAAGGTTGCTCAGGGCACGGCCTCCTGTGCAGATTCTGACCATGAAGGGCACTGGTTTTATGCTCTTTAGAGATTGGATGTGGGTTTTGTTGATAGCAAAGAGCCCATTTATCATTTCTTCTTTCACATAACAGTCATGGCCACACAGTAACTAGTTGCTGAAATCTGATAAAGCTAAAAGGCACAATTGTGTCATTGCTGGAACAGAGCGAGAGCACTGTACAGAGGCTGAACGTTAAAGCTGACCCTTGCTGTGCTCTGGTCTTCGTATTGGGATCACTGTAGCTGCTATGACTTTTATGAATGGAAGAAAATAGGCAATATTATTTTTAAGTCTGTAGAAAAGCAGACATGAACATAATGATTTTGTTTCATTCAATTATCATTCAAATATGGCATGTAATTGTAAAACTTATGGAACTATGAAAGTGGAAATTTATAATGATGCAGTCTTAATTTTATTAATTTACTCCATAAAGCAGATATTACACCAAGACAGACATCAAATTAAAACTCTCAGACTCTAATTAGCTTTAGAAGTCTCTTATGTCTAATTTATATGGCTGTCATAATTAATTTAAATACTGATTTCAACCTGGTCATGATGCAGGAAACTCCATTCAGTGGTAACCATTAAAGAAATATTAAGTGGGATCTTATTTTTTAACCATGCTTTAATTTACTGTACTTGTTCAATTGGCTGACATGAGTTGGACAATATTAAGGTTCTTTATAGCAGAATGATAACTTGAAAAGTGGACCACACCACAGACTGTTAGGATTGCTTGGCTTGTCATAAAGAAGGAATGTACCCAAGTAGAGCATAAAATTTCCTAAATGTCCTTTGGATGACACCATGAAGTCACCAGTTTTGAATTTGTAAAGGTACCTTTGTGCTCCTTTGACTAAAGTGCTGCAGGAGCAGAATTTCAGTGTCTGTGGACCAGATTCAGTGAAGGATCACAGGAACTTGTGCAGAAGTATCAGGATCAGCTGCTGTGTAGTGCTCTGTGGTGTGCAGAGATCTGAGCGTGCCCTAAATGCATCAGGCTTTGAGCAGTTCAGTGCCCATCATGCAAAAATTTAATCCAAATTCTAGCATCCATTAATTATTCCACATAACCTCCCAGTACAGCCCAATCCAGTAGATATTCTCTGGCTGAGCCCTGTTGATTGGGCATCAGAAAGTTAATTTATGGGTTCTTTGTATTAAAGGCTTGTGGAGGAATAAGTAGCAGCAGCCACCTGTTAAATTCTCCATCTGGGTAATCTACAGTGCCACAGGTAGAATAATCAGCCAGGAAACTGAAAGTGTGTGCTTTGTTTTTTACTTAGCATTTGGACAATGCTCTCCGGGATGCACAGGCTGGGATTTTTGGGGTGTTTGTGCCAGGCCAGGAGCTGGATTGATCATCCTCGGGGGTCCCTTCCAACTCAGGATATTCTGTGAAGTCAGGGTGAGAAGGAAACTGGAGCGAAGTGCCCTGGGTTAGTGCTGCACTCGTGGGACAGTAGGGTGGGCACAGCTTGTTTGAGTAATGGGATACACCTGCTTGTAAATCTCTACTGGTGAGCTCCGAGCAGAGGAGCCTTGACGTGCTCCTGAGACCTGTCTCAGTGACTCCAGCTTGGCTTTGTGTTGGCTTCTTGCTGTCTCTTGCCTTTGTCTGTGCTCCTGGATGCGTATGCCATGGACAGCGATCTTATTTTAATGGAATTTTATTGAAATAAACATCTGGCAGTCTGTTCTTTAAAATTTTTGGATAGATACAGAATTCAGTTGTACTTAAATCTAGTCAGAGATTTGAGGCTTTGAAACTTGCGCATACAACCTGGTTAATCCAGCCCATAAAGAGTCCTGTTAGGCTGCTTGGAATTCCGCCCTCAGCTGATGTAAAGCTGCAGCGAGTATCTCCGGCTATTTCCAAGTGGGAAAGTTAGGAAAGAATAATTGGTGAGTTATTGCTTTGCTGGTTGTTAGATACTCTGTGAGTAGCTGTGTTGAATTTTTCAGCAGTTTTGGAATGTTTTTCCTTTGCTTGTAAGTCTTCAAAATATTATTAGGCTGAAGTTGAGAAAAGTGTTTGGAAACTTAGGTTTATACTTAGATTAGGATACTTATCTGCATTCTAGTTTCTTGCTTCTGGTCCATCAGAAAGCAAGAATTAAATCTGTCTGGTCTGAGCTTATTGCAATCTTTAAAAAACTGGAAAAATCCTTTTAATCCTGTGCTTAAGCAGGAAAAAAGTCTCATTTTGAAAGAGGCTGTATAATAGTGGATTAGATAATTGTGTGAAAATGAGTTTAGAAAAGCCAAGACAACATAAAGACAGTCATATAAGACTAATTATCACTTCTTTGGCATATGATAGCTGTCACATTTTTCCACTGAAAATATGGCTACTAAGCATCAGAGTAAAAGGGAAGGGAAAAACAACAACTGCAGAAGCATGTAAAAGCTGTATTCTTCCTTGCTAGAAGCAATAAAGAGCTGGCACATGAGGAGCCATTCATCATGGAAATGAATGGAGTAATTTGTTAAACTTATTTCACAGATGTGAAAAGAAGTTTAACTGTCTTCATTAAAGTTTATATGGGCTTTTTCAACTTCCGTGTTTTCCCTGAGATTGCTTCCCTTCAGACTGAAGGAGGGAAAAAAACCCCACCACATTTATTTTTATATCTGTTGCAGCTGAGTTGGTTTTTGATGGAATATTTGATTTGGATCAATTTATGGTGATACAGCATCAGACTTCAAATGAGAGAGGGAGGTGATTTTGTTGCTGCCTGGCAATTCAGGTAATGTGGCAAAAACATTGTCTTTAACAATTGGTGTGAATAAAAGTTGACTCCTTAAAACTTTCTATCCAGTTAATAGTCTTAAATATCTGCAAATATGGACAATTTTTTTCCCAGTATAAAATGTAATTTTCTCTTGCCTAGATTTGAAAATATCTTGAGAGAAGGAATAGTTCAGGGGAGTCTTCACTTCAGAATTTTTTAATTATGTGCTTTAAGAGGTGTCATTGATTGAGTCCATCTTGATGTGAGAAACATTAAAAAATGAGTTTTAACTGAATTTAATACTTTTTTCTACATGGAGACTGCCTTTTGGCCAAGCTAGTGTGACATATTTCCCTCTCAGCTACAGCTCTTTCAGAAAGGGCAAAAAAAAGCTTGAACTATCTTGTCTTCTAGGAAAGAGCCATGCTGCTTCCCTCACCTCTGATTTAACATTCATGCTTCTTCGTGGCTGTCTTAAAATGCTTTTCAAGTCTGGTTCAAATCATATTTTTCCTACACCTTTTAATCTATTATTGCCAGTCAGTCAGTTTATCACTCTGCCAAGCTCAGCTCACTCTCCAAGTCCCACAGTTCATTCCAAATGTCAAGAACCTTTCCCTAGAACAAGTCTGTTATGCTTAGAACAAAANTTTGTCAAAAAAAAAAAAAAAAAAAAAAAAAAAAAAAAAAAAAAAAAAATTCCCATCCTCTATTTTTTTTCAAGTGTTCCACAGAGAAATTCAAAATGTTTACTATGGAAATGATCTATGACCTATAATGAGTTGGTATTTCCCCTTTAGTTATCCAGGTGAAGCATGGAAAATTTGCACCGGGATGAAAAGCCCAACATCAGAAAAAATTCTACAGGAATTCAGGGTATGGTTTTCTTACAGAATAGTAGGGGCACAAATTCTAACTTGAGAAACTGATATTTGTCAAATACTGTAGGTCCAGGTGAGGAGCTCATTCAAGCTGCTGGAGGGCTCATAGAACCAGTGAGGCTGGAAAAGCCCTCCCAGCCCATCGAGTCCAAGCTGTGCCTGATGCCCACCTTGTCCCCAGCCCAGAGC
>VZTI01000925.1:93272-112892 GCA_013397865.1 Struthidea cinerea | reverse complement strand
CCCCTGGCCCAGCCTGAGGCCGTTCCCTCTCCTCCTGTCCCTGTTCCCTGGGAGCAGAGCCCGACCCCCCCGGCTGCCCCCTCCTGTCAGGGAGTTGTGCAGAGCCACAAGGTCCCCCCTGAGCCTCCTTTTCTCCAGGCTGAGCCCCTTTCCCAGCTCCCTCAGCCGCTCCTGGGGCTCCAGCCCCTTCCCAGCTCCGTTCCCTGCCCTGGACACGCTCCAGCCCCTCAGGGTCTCTCTGGCCATGAGGGCCCAGAACTGGACAGGGCCCTCGGGGTCCCTCAGCAGGGACAGCACAGGGGATGGGCACTGCCCTGCTCCTGCTGCCACCCCAGGGCTGGCACAGCCCAGGTGCCCTCGGCCTCTTGCCCACCTGGGCACCCCTGGGCTCGTGTCCAGCCCCTGTCCCAGCACCCCCAGGGCCTTTCCCACCAGCAGCTTTCCAGCCCCTCTGCCCCAGCCTGGAGCATTCATGGGGTTGGTGTGACCCCAGGGCAGGACCCCGCACGTGTCCCTGTTGTCCCTCACACCGCTGGCCTCAGCCCATGGATCCAGCCTGTCCAGATCCCTCTGCAGAGCCTTCCTGCCCTCCAGCAGATCCACGCTCCCACCCGACTTGGTGTTATCTGGGAACTGACTGAGGGGTGCCCCCAGTCCCCTCATCCAGATCATCCATACAGATACTGAACAGCACTGGGCCCAACGCTGAGCCCTGGAGAACCTCAGCAGTGCCCAGCTGCCAGCAGGAGGTGTGAAACCACCCCACCGTCACTGATGTAATATAATGGAACTGCCCCAGCACACACACAGTAAGGCTCAGGTGCCTGGAACACAGCAGGCAGTGAAGTTCAGGAAGTGCACAGGGAATGTATTTTTTCCACCATAACAGCAGAAGTGCATATGATTCTTTGTAGCTGCTAGAAACATGATGGATTATCTGAGCAGTTTAACAGTGGGAGGGATATAGGAAACAAACTATGACTATTGCAGTTAGCAGAGGAGTGGAGTTTGAAATGCTGATGGTAAATAAATGAATCAATAGAGAGTAATGACCCTTGTTAATTTATTCCTACAGAATGATTTCATGATTTTTAACATTTTACTGCTAAAGTGCACAGAAACCTGCAGCTCATTCTTTTATCACTGATATGACCTCTCAAGACTATCGGTGTTTCAGAGTTGGGTACCACTTCAATCACAGTGAAATGCTGTAGGTAGCACATATAAAATTCCTTTGGTGTGCTGCTGTGGCTCCGGAGTGCAGCGGAACTGGCAGCCTGCATTGTTACACTTGTCATGGTATCCATGAGAAGTGCTCTGTGCAGGATCACGGGGGGGTCGTGGCATTCGCGACCGAAAAAAGAGAAGGGGAAAAAAGAATGAAACCCCATATGTAAAAGCTGTTAGAGCAAAGAAGTTTTGCAAGTCTCCATGAAGCCATTATGACTGAATTCTAAAATTACCATTAAACATAATAATGTAAATGCAAGTCTGTAGAGCTTATTCAGAGAATTAAAAAAGGATGTGTTAATATTTGCAGCTATAGACAGCTGTTATACTGCACACACCAGGCAAACTTTTGAATTTTTTTTATATTTTTTAAAATTTCTTATTAATTTAAACAGATGTAAATACTTAAGTGTTTAGCCTGTCTATTCATCAGTTATGGATAGGGTCAAATAAGGGACCAGAAACTCATTACAGAGAAAATGGGGGGGAAAAAGGATGGAGTTCTACAGTGGTTGGGGCTAAACCTGCCTCACTGTGGCAGCTTTTAGATACTGATCAGATGGAAAAAATGAAAGAATTTCCTTTCTGTGTTAGTAGTTCAATGGCCTGCCACAAGGGCAATGATTTTTATCACAAGACTTCATGTAAGGTCATATAGAAGCTGTGGCTGCCCCATCCCTGGGAGTGTCCAAGGTGAGCTTGGATGGGGCTTGGAGAAAACTGGGATAGTGGAAGGTGTCCCTGCCTTGGCAGGGCTGAGGCTGGATGAGCTTTAGGGTCCCTTCCCACCCAAACTCTTCTGTGATTCTGTGAATTTCCCTCTCTTCAGTCCAAGGAGATGCTTTAGAACTGCTGTAGAAAGCACACACTCTTTTTCAGCCAAATTTGTCTACCTGTAGCACTTCAGAAAAGCATCTCAGTGTTGCGAATCCATTAGAGGAGTGCTCAGGAATAGGAAATAATTTCACATTGCCTCAGGTGGAAACATCTGGTTCAAGTGCAAATTGCGTTTATATTGTCTTACAGCTCCCAGGAGCCGTACACGAGGGAGGGAAAGTCTGGCACACTTTTCCTAAAATTCATTTTGATTTTGAGTTTTTACAGAGCAGTTCTGAGCTCACAGCTCCTCTCCACAGTCCAGTGCACTGCCTGGAAGGTTTTGTTTTGAAGGCTTTGTTTGCAGCTGCCTTTAGCTGTGAGCGTGACCTGCGCTGCTGCTCCCCTTGTCTGCTCTGGCGGGATCTGGAGATGTCTGTGATGTTGAGGAGCTGTCTGCTGTCCCTCACTGAGCTCGTGCCTTGTCAGTGCCACGACAAGGCACGGGTGCTTTGCTAAATTCATCAGAAACATCTATCAGTGTTGTAGATTCAAAAAATTCCTTCTTGAACAAAAATACAAGCAACAAAACCCCAAAAAAACAAATCCAGTATTTTTGAGAATACAATAAATCTTGAGAGCAATGACTCAAGTGGGGCATTTTCTTTCTTGTGTCACTACTTGTCTGTCTCCTGCATAGCAAAAATGGATAACTTTTGCTCCGTACCCTTTGAAAGAGTCCTAGCTGGTAACAGTCATAACAAACATTTAAATACACTTATTGCTCCTTTTTCTTCATGACTTAAATAGACTATGACTATTTACTGGGAAAAAAAAAAATTAATTAACAACTTGGTTGCCTTGTGTTTAGGCCAGCATTGGGCAATTGTTTTTCAGAGGGAACTGTAAGAAGTAAGAACAAAATCATGCCTAGAGGCACATCTTGCAGCTTTTTAGGTTAATACTTAATATTTCCAGCTTAAGTTTAGAATTTCATTATCTGGTTAAAGTGTAAGGATTCAAAATCTAATTTTTTTTTTTTTTTTTTACTTTTTCACTGTGACTTGGTATTCCTCAATGGTGCTTTGTTTGTTTCATTAAACAAACAAATTTTTGACTAGATTTCAATCAAAATATGAAGGCACAGGGAATCAAACACAACTAATAGAGAGCTAAATCTTTATTCACATAAATAAAACTAAACATGAATGAATTTAAGAAATGGACAAACCAGGATCAAAAACCATTTTCTTACAAACATTTCAGTTTCTTATGGGTGGTATAAAGTATTCTCCAAGTCATGACCTGTTACTATTAAATTTCTTCCACTAGCATTATTTACCAGAGGTTTTAATTCTATCAGCTGTTGCTTTTCACCCAATCTATAGCATCTGTATTTGGTTTATTTATATATGTGTTGGTTTTTTTTGCCTGGTGTGAATACCATCAGGGCTACTCTTGTTCATTAGGGATAATTATAATCTAATTTTTTTCACTAATATGGTATTTGCACAAAAAAAAAAAAGAAATCTAGGAAAAAGCAATATCACAGATACTCACAGAGAATAAGCCAATTTTGGGTATCCCATATTTAAAATCCCAACAGCACAACATCAGGAACTCCAGATGTGCCTCATCTTTTGACTTAATGCTTTCAGGCTAAAATGAGGTTGTCTTTCAATATTACTGGCAAATAATTATTTTGGTGAATTATTTCCTTGTGCTTACCAGACTTTGGGAATCAGAAGAGAGGTAATTTAGAGTTTAAAAATATAGTGCTCAACTTCCTCTGGAATGCTTCAGAAATTAAAGAACTGAGGTAAGAATGAAGTAGAGATGGAAAGGAGAGAACACAGAGAAAGGAGTGGTTAAGAATGTAAAAGTAGATAAAAATTATCTTAAATACACTTTGTTCTACCCTGTAAGAGGTTTTTTGGGGGTGTATCTTCCTGGAGAAATTTTCAATTTTTAAAAATTATTTTTGGTCTTTATTTATTTTCCTCGTTTTTTAAGGTTTGTTTTTTTTTTTTTTTTTTTTTTTTTTTTTTTTTTTTTTTTTTTTTTTTTTTTNCCTCGTTTTTTAAGGTTTTTTTTTTTTTTTCTTTTTTTTTTTTTTTTTTGTTTGTTTTTTTTTGTTTGTTTGGTTTTTTTTTGTTTTAATCTTGCTGAGTTGCTTTTACAGATCTGTTTGGACTCTAAAAGTATAAAGATGCTTTAATAACTGCTGGTTCTCACTGATTTGAATTCTGTGACCCTCTGGCTGGGCTGTGTGCAAGTCATGTACTCCCAAACAAAAACATTCTTGCCATCAGAGAGGTGTTTTTCTTAGATTTGTAAAAACTGATTGAGCAGGACTAGTGAAAACTGATTGAGTAGGACTATAAATTTTTCTGCCTGCAGTGTTCTTGTTGGCTTCAAGTGGGAAAACAGCATTGTAGTTTAAGTAAAAATTAAGAATTAAATCAGTAGATGGTGCTATAATCTTAGTTTTACCTTCTTAGTGCAACAAGTCTTGAGAGGCTTGCTGCATGATTTCTTTGCACCTTTGAAAAGGAGATTTATAAATATGTAATCAACATGGTGCTATAATTATTTTACATGTTTGACATTTCAAATACTTTAATATGGTCTTTACTCAGAAGGCAATGCTATATTTAGGTTTAATTCTTGATGAGAATCTACTGGACAAGCAACTGGTTTGATTGTGAAGAAAATGCAGATTTGATTGTGCCCACTGTGGCTTTTTCCAGAGCTGTGCATTGGGTTTGCTGCGCTTCCACCCAGCCCATCTCCCAGAGGTTCCCTGGTGTGTGAGAGAAGGAAATCTGCTGTTTCCTGAGAGTGCTCATCTCCCCGGAACCCAAGAGATCTCTCCATGCTCAGTTTCTCTCTTTCTCCTCTCCTTTTCTCAGAGGGGAAAGGGAGAGGGGGTTTTTGGAGGTCTGACTCTGAGGTGTTTGGGCTCTTCAGAGGAGAGGAGCAGAAAATGCAGCCTGTTGTTTAGATGAGCCTCTGGGGAGGGGAGGGTCTTTGTACCCCCTAACTTACGACGTGTGTGGTCGGACTTTAATGGCTAAATCCCTTATATTTAGATATATGAAGCTGGAAGCAGTGGCAGTGATAAGGATTCAGTGATCAGTTGCAAGTAGATTGAGAATTTAGGAGAGTGGCAATTAGGGGCTGCATCTGGTAGGGCACTACACTTTGCTAGCAGACTTATCCTGAGTATCTACAGTTTGTGTAGCATGAGAACTGTAAAAGTCAGCAGAGGTACCATCAAGGAATGGGAAATGGAAACCGAAAAACAAATATTCCTGGAATCTTTCTATTTCGAGACTGCAAGCATTCCCTCACCCTTTCAGAGACTCTCGTGGGAGACCCTGAGCAGGTGCTGTGGGTGGGAATCCTTGTGCAGGGCTGGAGACCAGTGGGACAAACTGGTCACCTTGTGCTGCGGTCAGGAGAATTTCTAGCAAGAGTTTCTGTCAAATTTCAGTGTGACCTCTTTGGATAAATGTCTCTCCTTTCCTTGTAACTTTGCATGAACCCTGCACTGCCGCAGCCCCTCTGCAGTCGCATGTCAAGCAGAGAACACAGCTCCTGTTCTGCAGGTGGTAGAGCTGTGGGAGTGTAGGAGACTTCCACAGGGGCGCAGCTCCTCAGATGCGCTCTGGCATTGATGGCAGGTGGCACTAGAGATGGACAGAATTGACTCCCACCTTGTTTGGCATTTCTTAGCCTCTGTTTATTTGCCATTACAGACTCCAGTTTAAGGGAGGGGTGGCAATGATAATTTGTTATCCTGAGTCTTACTCAAAAGAGACTATGAAAACTTTCATTTTCACATGTCCCTGTCAAAGACATAAAGATGTAAGCTATTTGTGCTGGTATAGTGAGAGTACTTGAAAAGCAATTTTTATGGTAGAGTTACTGTTACTTAGTATATAATGTTCCTGTTCTAGAATGATCAAAACTTTGTGTTTTTCTCAAAAACAACCCAAAAAAAGAAACCCCAAGAAACAAAACAACAAACAAACAAAACATTAAATGTCCCTCGTTCTGGAATGCCATGTTTCCTACTGTAAGTTTTGGGTAAAGGACCAGATAAACCAATCTTGCCTGGCGTGTAGACCACACCTGGAATACTGTGCCTAGCTCTGGGGTCCTAAACATAGGAGGGACCCAGAATTGCTTGAGCAAGTCCAGAGGAGGCAGCAGCAGGAGCAGAGGGATGGAGCAGCTCTGCTGGCAGGAAAGGCTGCGAGAGCTGCGATTGCTCAGCCTGGAGAGGAGAAGCTTTGGGGTGACCTCAGTGTGGCCTTGCAGGGCCTGAAGGAGCTGCAGGAAAGATGGAGAGAGACAATTGACAAGGGCTGGAGGGCCAGGACCCAGGGAATGGCTTCCCAGTGCCAGAGGGCAGGGCTGGATGGGATCTTGGGCAGGAATTGTTCCCTGGCAGGGTGGGCAGGCCCTGGCACAGGGTGCCCAGAGCAGCTGTGGCTGCCCCTGGATCCCTGTCAGTGTCCAAGGCCAGGCTGGACACTGGGGCTTGGAGCAGCCTGGGACAGTGGAAGGTGTCCCTTTGTTGGTGGAATGAGATGAGCTTTAAGGTCCCTTCCAACCCAAACCATTCTGTGACTCTACATCTAAACTATTTTCACTTCTTCTTGAAGAATATGTAGCAACGTTGAACAGTTTAAAGGAAAAGATCAGTCTGGTCCCTCAGCACAGTGGCTGCGAGCTTGAACCAGGAATGTGGTTTGGAGGCCCTTCTTTGTGACAGCAGCCACAAGGACACTGAGCAGTGCCTAGTACTTTCGATTATTAAAGCAGTGACGTTTTTACGCTAAGATGTGAATAGCTGTGAATGCAGAACCATTTTAACTGTGGGGGAGCCTTAACACAGCTCCTAAATGGGCACTGAAGATCTTACCAGGCGTATGGGGAGTCTCATCTGTCCCACTTAATTGCTGCAAAGACTTGGGAGGGCCCCCAAACCCAGTGTGCATTATAAAGTAAAAGATTTTTTTTTTTCCTCTCAAGGTCTTCACTTGTGGGAGGATCCTGAAGGGACCATGTGACTTACACGAATTTTTGCTAAGGAACCAGAGGCTATAGATGCAACACAAATATAGTACAAATGCTAACCTGGAAAGGCTAACAGTATAAAATTTGTATTTTGTTTTATTTTGTGTTGCTGACAGTTATTTCTTTTATGAGAGTTCCAGATTGCTCCCAAGCAAAGATACATTGCAATAACACACAAATACGTTGTATTGTTAGGAAGTGGCTCATTATAACCTCATCTTATCATATAAACCACCAGCTCAGGGATGCATTAAAGCACTTAGAATGTGCCTTATGGGCCTGCACAAGAAACAGATTAATGCTTGTGAAATAATATTTTAATTTTTAAATATTCTTTCAAGATGAAAGGAATCCTCTTAGTGCCATGGGTAAGCAATATTTTAAATCTGTGTGATTGTAATGTGGTTATTAATTTAATGTATTATTCTCATACAAAAACACATATTACCCTGGGTCTGGTCTAAAGTGACAATATTGTAGGCACTGAGCATTCCTTTTCTGAGCAAATACAGCAACACAGTCAGTCAAAGCCAGGCAATTAGTTTGGTTTAGTTTTATGCAGCAATATACATCCTGATGCACTGGAAAGCACTTAATTGTTCTTAATATAGTTGTATTTCATATGATGTGGCCTAATGTAAAAAAAAATTATACCCTGGGGGGGAAAAAAAGAAAGATAAGCATGAAACCTTTGAGATCATGTGATGTAACTATACAATATCCTTCTCCACTCTGTGAAAACAAAAGGACACTCCTGAAATACATTATCCTAGTTAGAAATGGGATTAAAAATTTAAATAGGCAGTAGGCACTTCTAAAGTCTTCTTATCTTCAGAATTATCACTTCTGAATTAGAATACAGTGTACCAGGCACTAAAGCCTGAAATTCAGTATTTCTTCTGAGCATTCTAAGCTGCTGCAGATAGACAATTAATGCCTCCATTTATTCCAAAGAATAAAGGATGGGGGGAAAAAATCTAAACAGAAAAAAATAAAACAAAACAAAAACAACAATAACCAAAAAAAAAAAAAAAAGAAACCCAGCCTTGTGGGAATTTGTAAATAGTTTGCAAATGGTTCAGAGGAAAAAACCAGCTGAACTTCTAAGCTTTGTAAGAGTTGCAGCTGTTGCCAGCTAAGCAGCCTTTTGCAAGTTATCCATGGAAGGATATGGCCCCAGTTGTCTGCAGCTGTAGGAAAGAATATAATGATAGAGAAGATAATATTGAATCCAGAATTAATCTTGCCAGTTAATCCCAGGAATATAATAATCTGAGTTCCTTGACTGCATGTTGCTGATCCTGATCAGGATCTTGTTGATCCTGGTTTGTCCTTCCGTCGAACTTCAGGAACTGCAGTTAAAGTGAACAATCAGTCTTGTAAAAGTGCTGCTGAAATGGAAATAGATGTAAGTGATACTTAAACATAATAAAAATTCTCTGTTCCTTCTTCTTATTGTTAGGTGGCACTCATGAGGGAAGTGTTTACTGTACAAACAGCAACTTGTTTACCAATATTTTATAGTTGAACCACTAAGAGCAAAAATAAATACTTCTGGTATTCCAAGGAAGCTCTTTAGTCACAAATTTCTGCTGAATAAGAGGAAGGGTTTTTTTTCTTCCTTTTTCGTTTTTCCCTGAAAGACTGCAAGAATCTAATTTTGGACTTAGACTTTAAATCTCCATCTTCAAAGAACAATTTAGAATAGCGTTACAAGGAAAGACAGGTTTCTGTGTGTCCTCCCACAAACCTCCCTCTCCCTTTCCATTGTCTCTGATGGACAACGGGAATTGTCCAGAGATAAGGACTCCAGCTGGGAACTGCAGGAGGAACTCTCTGGGTGCTTGACTGTTTTAGCTCCCTCTAATTCTCTTGCTGACAACTCTATGCAAGGTGACAGCTTTCTGTATGAAACCAAAGAAAGAAATGACTGGCATCTCTAAAAATTAAGGAAATGTTAATGGATCAGTGTAAAGAGTGAGGAATTAAGACCATTACAAAGAACAGAGCCTGAATTCCACGTTTCCTCATTCACAGCATTAAAGGACAGCACTGTAACACAGAAATATTTTCTCTGCTTGTCTTTGAGTTCCTTTTTCAGACGTAATGGGAGAAGCTTTAGGTATGGAAGTGTGAACATGATGTGAAATGAGAGAGTGGCTTTCCTGTTCTTCTTGTTTTGAAGAATTTTAAGTTGTTATTGAAATGATCACTGAATTCCTTTAGAAGTATGACAAACTTCAGCAATTTACATCTATTTTCCTAAATTACTGTGTCATTTAAAGCTCTTCCCATTATTTGTTATACACACAGAAAAAAACCCCTCCCCTTATAGATTCACTTTATCATGGGCTAAAGGCATAACCAGAGTAATTAGACATTACAGGATTGTAAGAGTATTCACATATAGAACATAACATAACATCACTTACTAATGCCTGTGGGTGTTCAAAACTGAATACAAATTCTGCTCTGAAATAGTTCAGGATTGAGATATTTGATATACGTTATATTAGGAAAAAAAAAATTCTCATTTTCAAGTCATATAAAGGAAGCACAAAAGACACATGGAAATTTTTTATTATTTTTTTTTCACCAGTGTCTTAGTATTGTCTATTCTATCTTTAGTCAGTTCAAAGCATCAGAAAAAGCAAAATCTTACCTCAAATCTGTGTCACTTGCAGTGATTTGAGAAGCATTTTTTTCTTTTGTCTAAACTAAAAGTAAATAAATAGTGGCTGGCTATAATATAGCAGATATTTCAGCTGCTCCCAGTGCATACTGAACAGAACTTGATTGACATTACCCCTTTTACAGATGAAAAATCTTAATCCAAGAATCTGTTCAAACATCAGAAAGCGCGTTTATCTCCACAGCCTGGTTGTCCAGGAGCTGAGCTTTGCTGCTGATTACTTTGAGCATCGAGGCCACTCAGGGAAGCTCTCAGTACCTTCTTGATTAGGCTTCCCCGCTGGTGAAAAACAGAGGGTTTATTGTTAGGAAGTTTCAACATCTTTTGTCACAAGCACAAGAATGGAATTCTAATAAATGTGTGAAATTGTGGAGAAATACATATAAGGTGCTGGTACTATGCAAATTAATCACTTCTTACCGTGTCATGAGACCATGAGGAAATGGGATGTAAAAAAATAAGCGGTTTTGGTGATAGTGTGGCAGTGCCCAAATCCTGTTAAGAGCTGCTCAGTGCACAACAGATTGACATGTCAAACTGTCTGTGGGCTCTCAGCAGTCCCGGCCTCAGTTTGTCACGGAGGGTGCATCCTGTAGAATAATCTGAAGCTGGATATCCCCAAAACAGCAGCTTTTTGAGGAACAGAGTCCACATTTCTAGTGCTGGATTGTCACAGGCAGTAAGATTGGGTTGAAGGGAAGAACTGCCTGTGGTGCCAGTCACAATTTCCAAAGCCTGAAGCCCTGCCTTCAACAGGGCAAAGTGAGGGAATAGTTTTGCTTGTACTGCATTTGTAATTTTTCTACATTTCTTTCTTGATTAAAAACCTTATTCTGCAAGTGCTTAATCAGTCACATCTTTTTAGCATTCTGTGACTATGCTTCTGAGAATTTTTAAATGTTCTGAAAGTCTTAATTTAGGCCGTGGATGAGCTCAGACACATTGATCTGTGCTGAGGATTGAGGGGAAATCATTGTAGGAGTACTGGAAAGCGCAGGGAGATCCTCAACAGTCTCCATTTGTGACACTCATCGAAAGACACCAGAGGACTGAGTAGGAATCTCCTTCAGCTCCAGTAGCCATCCCTCAGCTGGAGTTTTTCAGTAATGCAGCTCCCCAGAAATCAGTTCAATACGTATTTCTGCACATGGATTTTAATTTCTCTATCAACACACCATCGTTCTTGAAGGAAACCTAACTGGCTTCCACTGGAAAACAGAAGATGAATAGGAATAGGCAAATGCTTGTCTATTCCATGTGATGTATTTTTGTTGAAGCCAGTTTATAGTAGGGCAGAACAGAATTTCTCTCATTTAGTGTATGGATTACTGTAAATAATTCACTTATTTGCCACTAAGATGTCCACAGTACAAACAAAATTAGAAGCAAGAGAGAAAAAGCTTGGTAGTATGTCAGAGAGCAGCTAAGCAGCCACACTCTTGAATTATTCATATGGCTTATGTAAAGATGGAACCTGGAAAATGGAAAAGAAAAGGTTATTATTTATTTATTCTACTGAAGAATAGCACATGTAAGTGGACATTCAAGTGGGGTCAGAACTGTAGTTCTATCATCTTTTATTTGGGTTTTAAAATAAATAAACTGACTAATCAAATGTATTGAATATACTTAATTCTGGTAAGAAATGTTCTCAGTTATGAATTCTGATGAAGTTTTTGTAAATATTGCAATTACACTGATGGGGTCTTGAGGCATTGTCTTCAGCTTTCTATGTATGCTGCCCAGGAAATGCAGCTGACATCCTGTCTGAATTTTATCTGTACATACATATTTTCATATTATGTATTATTCTTATATATTGCATTTCTCCATATCTCTAAAATACTGGCATTGTCATGGACAGTGGCTATTTGTGGTTAAAGAATCTGGATGTGAGTTTCTCCTATGCTGAGGATGCAGAGCTGGACACGGCACTCCAGAGGTGCCCCAGGCTGGGCACAGGGGCAGCATCCCCTCCCTGAGCTGCTGCCAAGGCTCTGCCCGATGCCCCCAGGGCACCCTCGGCCTCCTTGGCCCCAGGACCCTCTGCTGCCTCAGGGACAGCTCCTTGTCCCCCAGCACCCCCAGGACACTCTGCTGCCTCAGGGACAGCTCCTTGTCCCCCAGCCCCCCCAGGACACTCTGCTGCCTCAGGGACAGCTCGGTGTCCCCCAGCACCCCCAGGACACTCTGCTGCCTCAGGGACAGCTCCTTGTCCCCCAGCACCCCCAGGACACTCTGCTGCCTCAGGGACAGCTCCTTGTCCCCCAGCACCCCCAGGACACTCTGCTGCCTCAGGGACAGCTCCTTGTCCCCCAGCACCCCCAGGTCCTTCCCCGCAGAGCTGCTCCTGCAGGTCCCCCCAGCCTGTGCTGGTGCTGGGGTTGTTCCTGCCCAGGAGCAGGACCTGCATTTGCCTTGGATGAACTTCAGATGTTTTTTCCCTGCCCAACTCTCCCAGCTGTCGAGGCCCCTCTGAAGGGCTGCACAGCCCTCAGGGGCTCAGCCACTCCTCCCAGGTTTGTGTCACCAGTGAATTTGCTGAGGAGGCACTGACCCTTCCATCCAATCATTGATAAGTAAGTTAAACAGTACTGGCACCACTGTTGAACTTTGGGGGACAGAACAGGTGACAGGTCTCCAAGCAGACCTCTGGGATCTGCTGTTCAGTATTATTGCCAAGGCTACAGATAAAGATTTTCCTCTCTATTTTTCCTGTATATTTCCTTTTTTTACCCTTAGATAATGAAGGTGGGAGAGGAAGAACTTTAGGACACAGGTTGTACTGTAAAGCAAGATTTAAGTTTCCAGTGTGATCATTCTTCTGAATAAACTTTTGATATACTCTGTGGTTCATTCACTTCTAGGTGTGACTGGATTGCATGTGTGTTTCTGAGCCTAATAAGAGATGGATGAAAATATATTTTCACCAGCTTTCCCTCAGGATGGAGTATTTTATGCCTTTTAGTGCAGAGGTCCTATATTTGACCCTGATTTCGGCTGACCTACTTGGGTCTCATTATCTTCTGGAGTTTGTAAGGATGGATGTTTCACCTGTTGAGTGGTAGGAAGGAGTCAGGCATAGAAGTAATTTAAATCAGGAGAGCTGTGCCCAGTGAAAATCAGGATATTTGTTTCAGTATGTTATGGGGTTATCTCTGTGTGGTTGAAAGAGAGTGCCTTTATTACCTGTATTTTAATGAGAATTCTTCAGCTGCTGTTCTGGGCTGAGGGCAATAAAACCCATGACACAATGGCTGATGACACAAAAAAATACTGTGGTGTCAAATTGTCTTGAGCATCAGGGCTGGTTGGGTATCGGTTGGTTTAAGAATTATAGTTTCCTCACATATTTTCACCTTCTGTTGATCCTTTTTTAATTAACAAAGTTAACTTTATCCAAGCGCTTCATCAGTAAGATTTCTTTGGTATTCTCTTCTCCCTTCAACCTATTCCTCGCTTCAGCTCATCCTGTGCAGAGACTATCAGTGTCCATGATTTGTTTTCTGGTCACATTATTTATTTCAAAATGATACATTAAATGTGCAATTCACACGTGTGTATTCTGTATTTCTCCTGTTCCTTTTGTCTCGTTGCTAAAGGGCTCTGTCAGCAGAAATATGACTGATAGAGGCGATAGATCCATGTACTGTTACTAATGGTGCAAATGTTACACTATTTTGTCAGCGGAGCTCTATTGTTGAGAGCAATTTCTCTCGCTGTGTCAATATAGATGCCATGCTGTGTTGATATTAATGGATCTGCCAGGAAAGGCATTTAATTAATCAGTTCCCAGAATAAACTCTGTCAACTTTAATTTCCTAGTTAACAGTAGTGCTTGGACCAGCACGGTGGGTCAGTCAACAAATGTTGTAATAAGTTAGATTCATGTTGGAAAAGCCTTGGTTCAGGACCTCGAAATGGTGCTGAGGTCAGTGATTTGTTTCTTTCTTTCTGTGGCCATGTTTCAGCAGTCTGACAGCTCTGATATTTGTACAAGGAAGGAAAGGAGTGGTCTGCAGTGTTCCAACGGGCCAGAGCAGCAAAAACATTTGCCACACTCTGAAGGAAAACTAGGAGTACATTCAGTAACCTGTGGATCAGGAAGTTTTACTGCACAGCGTAAAAGAACTATTAATTGCAAAAAACATCGTATATACCTAATATCCATGGGTGTGTGGTATCTGCATGCCTGTAAAGCATTTAAAATGCTTTTGCTTTCTTCTCAAAATTCTGAATTTACCAAATTTTGATCTTATGTATCAGGACAACCAGGTTAGTGGAATAGTACAAACACAATTACTGTACACAGTCTGCCTCATGCAAAGTATCTTGTTTGTGTTGTCAGATGAACGGAAACTACCTCATTATCTAAGCATGTCTTATTTTGAATTCAAAATCTCCAGAAAATTAATGTTTCTTAAGAGATAAGACTAATATCTTAAATATTTGTCCTTGACATATCTTTACCCCTTCTCACAATTATATACATTTTAGTGTAATTTATACGAACACTGAGTAGTCTTTTTAAACCCTTAGAATTTTAACATCCTGTCATTGTCTGTTACATCCAGTCATTTACTCTTGGGTGTTGATGAATTGTTTTGAATTTTGTCTTAGTCATGGGTAACGACACCTTTCTGTTTGGTTATGGGTTGGTTAGGCATGGTAGCATCTGAGCTCTGACCAAATTCCTCCAGGATTGGGAAGGGGAAAGAAGGGTTGGGAGCCAATATGTTAATTTTATAATTTTAGCTTTTTGCTCTTTTTGAAGGCTATCTAATCTTATGGTAAAGTATATGTTCACTGGGCTTGCTTTTATGACTTCTTTCAGTAGTAAAACAATCAGAATACCTGTCCTGTTAGAATTTAGTTGAAAACCAAACCCAAATTAAGAAAAAAACTTCCCAAAGAAAACCAAACCAACTTTTTAAAGTCTTATTTGGCTATTTATAATATCAAAGGCCTTTTCCAGAGAGTGGAAGTGGCAAATTCCCTTACAAGTGCAGCAGTGGACATGCTCATGGAACCTGGGGTCATGCCTGTTCTACTAAATATCTGCTATAAAGTACATTTTGCCCACCAAATGAAGTACTAAATGAAGTTCTGTCTCTTGGCTTTTATTCCCTCCAACAAGTACATTATTTATTGACAGGAAAACTGAGCTAAATGTGTTTTATCTGTGGGATTACAGATGGGCATTGTTAAATTGCAGTGTTTTTTTAGCAAATTGCATTAAAGGGCTCGCCATCGTTTGTATTGATGGAATGTAATAAGAACTTTAATAAAACTGCTTTGTTACCAGAGTAAAGTAACGTATTTACTGAAAAATGTGTTTTATTGACAGAAGAGAAATATGATCTTGGAGGAAAGTGCAGGTCAACAGAGTATTGTGCAAACCTTGAAAATTCTTTATGGTGAAAAATTGCACCTCTAATTCTACTTCCACTTGTTAAAGCACTGTGCTGGGTGTGATGATTTCAGCTAACAAAAGGAGTGCCACCGACTCAGGTGACGCTAATAAGTGTCGTTCCCTCGAAGCCAGTGGAGCCAAGCTGGCTTAGAGTGGATAAATATTTGTGAAGTTGAGCTTATGAAGATCTAAAGGTTTTTTTTTATTCCTACAATACCGTATTCTTTTTTTGGAAGGTGAAGAGCAATTTAGCAGAGAGGGATGAAAATACTGCACCATGTCTGTGCCTCTGTGTGGTGTTAATATTTTGTTGTGTAGCTTAGTTTAATCCACCTCTAATTCTGAACTAGGGTGGTCTAATTATAACAACTTAAAAAACATTACACTAAAAATAGGGCACTAAAAATATATTGGATGACTCTTTTCTTATTTAATCCGTCGCGAAGGTTTAATATTGAATTCGTATTTGCCCACTGTGTCTCAGCAAAGAGAGCACACTTTAGAACGGAATGAAAATCCCCAGCAGAAGGGCTGTAGCACTATTATATTTTTTCTTCAAATATGTCTATCTAAGATATACATCCTCAGAATCATAAAAGGTGACTGTCCCAGTGTATTAGAAAGTGATCCAACTCGTGTATTAAAATAACAGCACTATTATAGAGTTGAACCAAGGTGGGTCATTTTGGGTCTCTTAATCTTTTGATTGCAGTTCTTCTCTTGCATCCTTCAAGTCCTTCAGGGACTTCATTGTTCTGCTTTCAGAAACCAGAACAAATGTGTTATGAAAGGTCTTCAGCAGGAAATCCTGTAATGGAAACCCTGTAAATGTAATATGAAATGGAGATGGAGATAAGGTGATGGAGTGTTGATG
Organism: Struthidea cinerea; assembly: GCA_013397865.1. Classification (NCBI taxonomy): domain Eukaryota; kingdom Metazoa; phylum Chordata; class Aves; order Passeriformes; family Corcoracidae; genus Struthidea; species Struthidea cinerea. Next base: position 96,779 of record VZTI01000925.1, on the reverse strand, counting down.
AATACACTCTTGGGATTGACTGCTTGTGGACTAAGTATTTTTTTGCATTTCTGCCTCTAATGAAGTTCAAATTTTCATTTTACGAGCATCCATGAAATTATAGCAGTTACATTTGAAGCATTAGAAGAATTGTCGTTCTGGGGAGCTGGTGGAAACATGATACTATTTCCTAGGAATTCTGCAATCTAATCTCACCTGGGCAACCAAGTAGCTTGTTGAGTATTGTTTAGTAGCTCCTTCATGCTTTGCAGAACAGAGGAGTCTTCATGTGCAATGGAATTCGTTGCAGATAAAGTTACTTAAGGGTGTGGACTGAATTACTGGATGTGAGAATTGAAAACAGTAGGAGTCACTTAAAGTGTTTAAATTTCACAACCACCACTGGACAATCTTCTCAGTCAGAAAGAAAACTTTCCTTTGTTTGTATGTAGCAAAAACACTTCCTTCTTAATTTTCAGATATCCCAACAGACTCGATATTGTGGCATGTTCTGTTCTATTAATATTTTTTATAATGCATTTAAGACTTGTTATATGGCCTGTGGAAAAAAACAATTGTAACAGGAAATGGGAGACAAAATGAAAATTCCAGCATACACTTCCTAAGTCTGCTGAGAGCCCATCAGCAACAATGGCAGTACCTCTGGGGTGTAAAGTAGTTAAGAAGGAGGGGAAAAAAAGCCTGCAGAAGTGAAGCTGGAGAGAGGAAGGAGAAGGTGTGAGAGGAGCAGCTTTGCAGACACCCAGGGCAGTGCAGAAGGAGGGGCAGGAGCTGCTCCAGGCACAGAAGCTGAGATTCCCCCGAGCCCAGGGTGCAGCCCAGGGAGAGGCAGCTGTGCCCCTGCAGCCCATGGGGTCCAGGATGGATCAGAGATCCCCCCGCAGCCCCTGGAGGGCCTCACACTGGAGCAGGGGCTGCCTGAAGGAGGCTGGGACCCTGGGGGAAGGACTAAAGTTGGTGAAGTTCATGCAGCACCATCTCCTGTGAGAGGGACCCCACTGTGGAGCTGGGGAAGAGTGTGAGGAGTCCTCCCCATGAGGACGAAGGAGCAGCAGAGGCAACATGGGCTGAGCTTACCACAGTCCCCGTATCCATCCTCCTCTGCCACTGGGCAGGACCAGGCAGAGAACTTGTGAGCAAAGTTGATCCCAGGGAGTAGGGAAGGGTGGGTGGAAGGTGTTTCAAGATTTAGTTTTATTTCTCATTTTCCTTTGAGCCCCACCTTGAATGCTGGGTTCAGTTTTGGCCCCTTCATGACAAGAGAGACCTTGAGGGGGCTGGAGCGTGTCCAGGGCAGGGAACGGAGCTGGGAAGGGGCTGGAGCCCCAGGAGCAGCTGAGGGAGCTGGGAAAGGGGCTCAGCCTGGAGAAAAGGAGGCTCAGGGGGGACCTTGTGGCTCTGCACAACTCCCTGACAGGAGGGGGCAGCCGGGGGGGGTCGGGCTCTGCTCCCAGGGAACAAGGGACAAGTCAAGCCTCAAGCTGTGCCAGGGAAGGTTTAGAATTGGATATTAGAAAACATTTCTACATGGAAAGGGTGATCAAGCGTCGGAACACGCTGCCCAGGGAGGTGATGGAGTCACTATCCCTGGAGGTGTTGAAAAAACTTGTGGATGCGGCACTTGAGGACCTGGTTTAGTGGTGAAGATGGTGGTGCTGCTGGTTAACAGTTAGCCTTGATGATCTTGGAGGTCCTTTCCAACCTCAATGATTTTAAGATTCTATGATTCTACTGTGATTTAATTAAATTCCTTTCCCCCAAGTTGAGTCTCTTTTGCTTGTGACAGTAACTGGGGGGTTATCTCTCCCCATCATTATTTTGACCCATGAGGTTTTAGGCATATTTTCTCTCCCCATCCAGGTGAGGAGGGCAGTGACACCTGGCTGGGTGCCTCACATTCAGCCAGAGTCAACCCACCACAAAGAAGTTCCTAGAGAATTAGAATTTTGGTTTTATATTTTCATATAGTGCTGAAACACTGCAGAGCGAGCCATATAATTATTGTGTTACACTGGTTTTGTGAAAATATTTAATAAGGCTGTAGAAAGAAGTCAGAGTTGCATTTGGACAGCCATATTATGAACCAATTAAACGGGGTGATTAGAAAGTGAGAATAAATTGGTCTGTTAATGTGTGTCTGTGGAGGGAATACTTTGCCCGTTGCATATTGCAGTGGACATCCAAACAGCTACCCAAAACCCACAAGTTTTAATACATAACAGCTTTCCAAACAACTTGCTCAGTGCTGTGTCAAGACCACAGTGGTAATGATGCCTCATGCTGCTGCTAAGCAGTGGTCAAAGCCTGTATTTAAATGAACATATTAAGTGCTATTGAAAATCAGCATCACGTGGACGGCAGTTCCAAAAGCTGTCAGTGCACCGAAGCCTTCTGCAGGACCAGCTCTTACCTTCTGCTCAGAATGGGAAATTAGAGTGATTAGAAATGTTTAATCTTCTTTCATTCCTTACAAATAAAAACATAAAGCCAGAACAATTAAAAGTGGCTGAAAGCCATGATTATGCAAATCCCCTTAGATGTCGTGTTAAAATATAGCCAAACACTGCCAGAAATGGGAAGAGAGGATTCTAGGAGGAACCCAGAAAGGATTTCCTTAGCCAGTAGTAGCTGATAACATGATTAAGAACCACCTGTGCTGCTGGGCTGCAGCTGGAATGGGAAGGAGAGTGGGAGACCAAGGAAAAGGGGGCAGGTTGATGCCTTTTCCTGGTCTTAAGAATCAAACACAGTTAGAAGGGAAAAAGGGATTTTATCTTTGTATTTATTTTAAGGATCCTTAGGTGCACTATGTCCAGGTCGAATACGCCTCCATGCACACCCCACAAAAGATCTGGTATATCATTATAGGTCTTACTAATTAGCATCTCTATCAAAAGTTCCCCAATGAGAGGCTCGAGTGAGCCCCCCTCCCCAAGGAGCCTTCCTCTGGATGGTTCTGTCTTAGTTTACAGAATGTGTTCTGGAGAGAACCTTGGGGTCTGGGGCACACTGATCCCGAACTATGAAGCTTCTAAAATGTTTGGTTTCTTAGCTTAACAAACAAGTCCAAGAATGTAGGCTAAAAAGCACTAAGAATACAGAAGTAGTAAAAAGATAGAAAAGGCAAAAAAAAATCATCATGGCATCAAGGTGACAGTGGAGGATGTTGGGCAAAGCTCTTTCATAAGAAGGATCTTAACACTGCAGAGAGGGACATCAACAAGCCTACAAAGGAACATGTAATGGCAGGAGCAATTGGAAAACAAAAGGAGAAAAAACTGAATTCTGCAAAATTATTTTTAAAAGCGGTAAAAAGGCAAAGGAATAAGAGAATTTTGTAAGTACTGTAGATTTAAATATACCTGAATGTAAAGAGGAAACCAGAAAGATAATTATTTAATTGGAGTTGTTGGTGAATTGAGTTAAAAGTGATTAAAATTAGGACTATAAATTAAATTGAAGTCGGGTACTGGGTTTTTTTTGTTTGTTTGTTGTTTTTTTTTTTTT